>OU452221.1:30425290-30677790 GCA_911728455.2 Marthasterias glacialis
TTTATTTCTGTATCAGATTATTTCCAAAATAGGCTTGAGTAGCTCTTTCGCACTTGTATGGATTTCAATCGAGCGCTATCTTTGATGAAACATCCAGCATTACCAAAACAGAAAAAACAGCAGCAAAAAACTCATCGAAATGCCTGAACTGAAATCTACATTGAGTATTAGTAATAATAGTGTACATTTATAATGCGCCATGTCTGTCACAATATGACACTCCTGGCGCCTACACGGACACAACAAGAGAAATAACAACATTGTGTTTTGAAGAGTCAATATTTTCCCTCCCTTTTCAAAAAACGCACAAAACAATTACCTGTAATAACAATTATATTGATGTTTAAGAGAAACTAACGAAAAACAGTTTTTGTTTTGTCAGTGATTTTTGTACAATCAGGCTTATTTCGATTGCCTTAATAAATAACATTATTTCAGACGGAACTATTTCTGTTGAGGATTGGCAATGAACTTGATAATCAGTAAGCCTATAAATTGAAACTAGTATTTTTTTTTGACAATTAACATTTTTGTACTCTGTCTTAAAAAAGATAAGATAGACATGGACTTTGAAATCTTATTTAGAGATTGCTACTTTGATATTAAGTATCAAAAATGTAAATGCTAATGACACATATACTAACAATCTGTTCAAAATAAACACCAAACATTTTCTTGTATTATTTTGATCATGAAGCAGATTGCTGTGATGTCATTCTTTAATATTTTTATTATGTGCGTAAGAAGAGGGAACTTGGATACGAAATAATTGTACTGAAACTTAACAGTTTTACCTATTTAACAGGTCAATATACTAAAGTACTTGATATGTCGATAGCATAAAAATAATAAAAAATGAATAGGAGAAAAATAACTCCATCGCATGCACTTAATTTCCTTCTTTTTCAGGATAGACATGGGGGAACTACTTTTTTAAGCTTTGTTTTTTTGCCCAGTTATTTCACACTTTTTAACATATTCTCAAGGTTAAGATTTTCTGTCATTTTATAAACAGTTTTTTGATTGTCAAATTAAATTGGGTGCAAATTAATTTTGGTACAATTTCAATATGTTGACGTTTGTTTAAATTGCAGGTATACACAATTCAAGTGATAATCGGTTTGTAACCTCAAAGATCGAAGCAAGTATTCATATATTGTACTCAGCATGCCTCACACAGGTAAGATAACTGCAGTTTGTAAGTTTTGTTTTTATAGCTAACGACCGATAAATAAGTTGTGTTAACTAACGACCGATAAATAAGTTGTGTTGCTAACGACCGATGAATAAGTTGTGTTGCTAACGACCGATGAATAAGTTGTGTTAGCTAACGACCGATGAATAAGTTGTGTTAGCTAACGACCGATAAATAAGTTGTGTTAACTAACGACCGATGAATAAGTTGTGTTAGCTAACGACCGATAAATAAGTTGTGTTAGCTAACGACCGATAAATAAGTTGTGTTAGCTAACGACCGATGAATAAGTTGTGTTAGCTAACGACCGATGAATAAGTTGTGTTAGCTAACGACCGATGAATAAGTTGTGTTAGCTAACGACCGATAAATAAGTTGTGTTAGCTAACGACCGATAAATAAGTTGTGTTAGCTAACGACCGATAAATAAGTTGTGTTAGCTAACGACCGATAAATAAGTTGTGTTAGCTAACGACCGATAAATAAGTTGTGTTAGCTAACGACCGATGAATAAGTTGTGTTAGCTAACGACCGATGAATAAGTTGTGTTAACTAACGACCGATAAATAAGTTGTGTTAGCTAACGACCGATAAATAAGTTGTGTTAACTAACGACCGATGAATAAGTTGTGTTAGCTAACGACCGATGAATAAGTTGTGTTAACTAACGACCGATGAATAAGTTGTGTTAACTAACGACCGATGAATAAGGTGTGTTAGCTATAGCATTTTGTGAAACGGTTTTGTTAATGGATTGCAATAAATCAAATATTTTTGTTTTCAGCAACAACATTTAATCGTTATGATAAACGACATTGTATGTGTTATATAGTCTTTAAAAATATATATACATATAACTTGTACAGATTGCAGTAGAAAATAATAAACACTGACTTAGTAAACTTAACTTGGTATTATGAAAATAAATATCATATAAGTATTTGATATTATGGTGTTAGAGTAAACATTATTTCTGGGTATTACATAATGTACACATAGAAAGCAATGCAGTCTCAATTAAGGGTATATTATTAAGAACACATTGCACATTTCATTTTTTATTTATTTTTTCTTGAGGGGGGTGGAAGATGTTTTTTTCTAACCACGTGACACGTTTGGGCTTTTCCAAAGTGCTTCATCTTCTGAATTCGTCGCCAGCCTGTTGTACCAGTATACGATTCCATATCCAATTGCTTTTCCATTTTGCAAGGGGAATCTTTTCTTCGTAGGTTGCAAGGCTTACAATCAGACTAACCGCTGATTAACAAAAGGAAATGTCTGTCAATGTAGGTTTGTTTACACGTTTTTTAGTCACGCTGCTATGTGCGTTTCTTTTGCATTTCTACGCAAGAAAATATGTATAGGTTCTCAAAACAGTGTTGCTCCGGCTCTCTCTCTCTCTCAAAAAAAACCGAATTAACTAAAGAAAAATTTAAAAAATGTGTAAATATATATATAAAATAAATAAATAAATATATTACGTCTTACAAGTCTTCTTCTGTTACTCTGTATCTTGAATGGCGTTTGATTGGCTTTACTAAAAGAAAATCGAACACTGTATAAAGGCACCATACGTTATACATAACGAGTGCCCCTTAATGTTTGGGTCAGATTCAATCTTCCTGCCCTTTGTATCATTCCTACATTGTGACAAATGTATATTTCTTGTACAAATAACACGGCAGCTGCTATTCGCACAGAGTCACGTCAGGTTTCCCTTGAGGTCTTTGTTATTTACACCTAAGACTATTGTAGTTTGAAGGCGTAATTACAAATAGGAAGTATGATTTACTGATTGCAATCAGAGCGTTTTTCAATATCAGGTTATATTTATAGTTGAAATTAAAGACAAATTTCATTCACGGAACAACGTCATTTTAATGATCAAGAATACATTGTTGGTATTATTCCCATCAGACACTCACTTCTGACGCGTAAAGAGCAGATTGTTCCACGACACTCACTTCTGACGTAGAAAGGAAGATTGCTTCCCAGCACTCACTAATTCTTATTTTGCTTTGTAGATTTTTATGAGAACGTGCACTTAACCAATATTTTTCGTTAGTTTTACTGAAGGATGATCACCTAATTTATGTGGCATTTTCACAGGTTGGTTGGTTGTATGGTGTGATTGTTGAAACCTAGCGGATGGGAATGAGTGTTATACCAAAAACCAATGAGGTATCATTGTTTAGATGTGTACGCCAGTTCCAATCACGGGTAGGTCATACACCGTACCGGTATGTAACGTAGACAACCAACATGGACAATTGACAGAGAATATGATCCATTGGCGTAGATTCGTGTTGAAAAGTAGGAGTGGAGGGGGTGATTTGAATTATTTTAACATTATCAACGTGAGATTAGTTAAAGCATGAAATTAAGTATGCCTTTTTATCAACTTTATTTATTGTCTAATGATTTTATGGTAGGCCTACTCCTAAGTATGCACCGCGAAGCTGTATGGTTACTCTCTTTTTGTAACAACAATATAAGATAAAATAAAATAAATGTAGGCGAAAAATAAAGGGTGCGGCGAGTGCACCCCTCTAAAACACGCGGTCAACACATTGTCAAAGTTTAAACTGAATTGGACATCGGAGTCAAGAGAAAATAATAAAAAATCCCATCACTATTTTTTAACGTCGGATTTCGGATTCGCGAGATCAAAATTACTTTACCCATTTCTCCAAACTCCACACTGATTGTTTGCACAATATTCAAACGCATTTTTCAGAGAGTAACTTTATTTGTTTTAATTTGAATTAGAAGAAAGTGTGCCTTATATGTTATTTTGAGGGAAGTCGATCGCATCCAACTGTCCTGAAAGAGATGATGCATCTAATGTTATTTTTGGTGAGGGTAAATTCATTCAACCGTTCTAGATTTCAATAAACAATTAATAAGGAAATTTACCGATTGAACCTTCGTTTATCTTTTAGTTCATGTTCAACAGCGAAATATGTTACATAATGTAAAATGGAGAACAGTTGAGCAGTGAAGTGACGTTAATTGGTTTGATGTCAGCGAAGTGTTAAATAAAATAATTCGTTAAATATCCAAGTTTCAATTTCCCTGAATACTAGTGATTTATTGTGAAATAGTTCACAACCTTATTATAATGTCCACAGATAATGGCACAGCCAGTATGTTTAGGGGGGCTGAGAAATGAGTTTTCCCCAAGACCATGGGGCATCTAGAGGTTATTAAATCTGGGATGTTTTTGTCAATGTAGATGGGATTAAGGTAAACATCTTACTCCATAAGAAAAACACGACTCTCTGTATACTGTAGTTTCTTTTGACGTCTCTATTTTCCCCCGTGTGATGCTTGTTTGCATGTAGTTAAAAAATCAAATAAATCAGCAGGTTCGGGACTCCAAAAAGCCTGCCGAATCCCCACTTTTAATAGGTTGGTCCTTTCTTCTGCATTTTGTTTTTCTGTGCTCATGGACGGCACAAGGTGAAAGGAAAGGGGATGCCAGAACTAAAAACGCCTACACAATCTAAATTAATTGTCAATTATACACAGGTAGGGTGAAATAAAGAGCATATCCTTACTTCAACCAACAAAAGATATTAAAAACAAACAATCAATGTTTTTTTAAATACGTTTTTTACATTATAGGCTGTAATAACATAAATAACTGTTACTTCAAATTCTATCTCGTATAAAAGACCCGGACTTACTTTTATTTATTATGGGAAATAATGTAATGTAAAATTTAACTTGGCAAGATTGCAAAAATAAAGTCCAGTTTCTTATTCACTCATTTCATATCTCATTCGTTTTTTTCTTTCTTTTTTTTGTAATCAACAACCAACATTACTGATTCTTTGAGCATTTTATCTTTTATCATAAACCGGAAGGCCAAAAAGTTCTCAAGTATAGATTATGATCTCCTCCAAAATTAATTAGCACAAAAAATACGATCTACTTTAAAACAAAAAAGGGGTTGTTTGCCGCTTCTCGTGTAAGCTTTACGTTTTTAAGATTTCTCATCGACACAGATCGGCATGCCAATCTCGTGGTTAACGATTCATGCATAGATTTGTATAGGCCGTTTTGATTGATAACCACAAATTTTCATGTCAATTATAACTTATGATGATTGTGTGCTTGGTGAACTATGATTTGTGAAACTTAAAAAACACATACGTGTGTTATTAATACAGTTTTTGTGTGGATGTGGGGTGTGCCCCTATATTCGGTATCTTATTGGGGCGTTTCCAATGGGCAGTTCAAAACTCCTCTGACCATTCACAATTGACCGTGTGTCATGCCCCTTTACGCTTTTAGACAAGGACTTACTATTTTACCCGTTCTCTATACTCACTTGAAGCTGAAGCTTCCATAGCATGGTTGTACGCCAACGCAGAGTCTCGATAAAAAACGAGATTGAAGCAGCTTGGTCAACATGACTTAAAGTGCCTCATTATTGGAGGAGGAAACCTCAGGAAATCTTTACTTTACATGAATTTCTCCCAAAGGTTTCATTTTCAGTATGATCTTATCTAAATAAAAGGACTATTTTCGTTCTCTCAGGGCAGGCCGGTGTGAACCAACTAGGCGGTGTGTTCGTCAATGGTCGCCCGTTGCCTGACTGTGTCCGTGCTCGCATCATCCAGCTGGCTCAGCTAGGCGTGAGACCGTGTGATATATCCCGACAGCTCTTGGTGTCTCACGGTTGCGTGTCTAAAATACTGACGAGATTCTTCGAGACAGGGTCTATTCGACCAGGCAACATTGGGGGCAGTAAACCTAAGGTGAGGTCTATTTGATTTAGTTTTTGAGTGAGAGGAAGGGCTATATAGTTTCCACATTAAATATTCATTATCAATTTCATGTGTAAAACTTACATGGTATAAAGTACATTATACCGAAGTGCTTTTGCTCTTGAAAAATTAAAGTCCAGTTTGAATCTATGAAAGGCGTAATTCCACATGGATGAATAAATGACATCGACAATTTTGTATATCACATCCTGTTAAAATGCTTTGTTCGTGTTTGTATAAAAGGGATTTAAAAGGCGAACGAAATAAGAAAGCGTAAATGTTTGCGTAACGAAAAAATGTAAGAAAGTAAAATTATTTCTGTCGTCGGGACTTTTGTTTAAAAACGGGGCTCATTCTGATTGGCTGAACGGCGGCCAATCAGTACACACACACACACACACTGACTCTACGTTGTAGATACAGTACATTAAAAATGCTCGATTCGATCGTCATATTGTGTAGCATAGTTCTAATGAATATTCATGCCTAGACTGGCCCAACATGCAAATTATGTACGTCATAAGCTGTGGAGTAATCAGAGGGGGCAGGGAGGGGAGCCCCCATCCCCCTCCCTGGGAACCCTCGCCCCCTCTTGCCTCGGATGTGATTAGGGGAAATGCACAGATGAATGGTTCAAGACATTAAATAGTACCCCGAAATGATGTCTTTGTGTCCCCCCCCCCCCCCCACCCATGAGGAAGGTCTGGTTACGTCACTGGTCATAAGTCTGATGATTAAAAAGCTGACACCGTAGCATTTTATTGTTATTATTATTTAAATTAACTGTCATTAACCCAGACGTGTTTGGTTTTTTAATAGCTAAATTCTACTAATAAATTGTCCTATACTCCGTGGAAAGATAAATTAACATTTGAACTATCTTTGTTATCAATTCAAGTAAAACAAGATGCCAGAAGATAGAATTTTCATGAAATTATTATTGTGCATAATCTTGATTTAAAAGGAGATAAGCAAGTTTTGGCAAGTTAATATTTATAGTTTTTATTGTATGTCTGTAATGATATTTTGTACTTTGTAATTTGTACACTGAACCCCCAATTTATTCATCGGCCCTTAAAACGTTCTGCATCGGCAGCTAATTGGGCACACATTGTGCTTATCATTCAGCGTCGTAGATAGGGTGACATTTTAGTGGGCACGAGGTACACCATTTTTCCTAGGGGAGGGCACTTTTGGCCAATTAAAACTGTTTTGTATTTTTCCTAAACAATTAGCCCCTTTTCGGCGCTCTCTGACGTGTTGAGGTAAAACAAAATACATTCTGCGTGTTTTAAAAACAGTCACTTCGTAAAAGGTCATAAAATGTAACATTCTATTCTGGTAATTTTTAATCTCAAAAGTCCAGATTTCAAATGGGGGGGGGCAGTTGGAGGAGGCACGTGCCCCTCCCCCCCCCCCCCCTGTTAGTTATGGCACTGTCGATCACATCAATAATCTCTATCCTTTCACTAATAATTATTGTGTGATCATTGAAACAATTATGTAAAGTTTAGTTAAGTATGTTGCCCAAGTACACAAGTGTAACGACTGGGATTTGAATCCACAATTTCATGACTTTACCACCAGAACTTGAACTTGAAGGGCTAGCAATCATTGGTTATGTGCTACTGTCGAGGAAAATTAAATAGTTTCAATCTGAAAGCTCAACCGTCACTGATCATTGCATGTTATGAACGTTCACAAAATCCCTGGTATAACATCAACTATTCTCAACAGTCAACACTGTCTTTATTATCACAGGTAGCAACACCATTAGTAGTCAAGAAAATCATGGGTTACAAGCATGACAACCCGTCCATCTTTGCCTGGGAGATTCGAGACAGGCTTCTACAAGAGAGAGTATGTGATGAGAGCACCATACCAAGTGTTAGTTCTATCAATCGTATTCTACGTAACAGTACTCCTAACGGTGCAGTAGGGGTAAGTCAGTGTTGGATAGATCATGCTCACTTTCCTTCCCAAACACTGTACTAGTAATTATTTATATTGACTGACGAAAGTCATTTGTTTCTTATAATCCTTCAATTTTCATAAACAGTATACTTTAACTTATTTTCGATTTCTGCATGTGCTCAGTTTTAGAAAGGTAAACCATTTGAAGCTGCTGGTCAAACTGTTACCATCATTGACACAGATAGCACTCACATTTAGCCTTAGTGCTTTTTAAAGAAGTACTTTTACAGGGCTATATTCGTTATACACTCTCATAAGAACACACATTATTTAACCCATTCTTTGAGGCACTTTTCCCGAAGAAGTTGCCACGTCAAAGTCTTTACCATTAACAGCTCCCAAAAAACTTTTTGCTACAAACAAAAAATAATAATACTAACGTGTTTTTATTATACGCTTTTTCAAACCAAGTGAGTCCCTCAAAGAGCATATTATTATCTCTGTTCATCGAGCCCTAAGCATTCCTCAAACCATCTCAAATCCTTAGGAGTATGCAGCACCGGCAGCCCAATGAGCGCACAGATTGCTACCAATAATCATTTACATCAACAATTTCTACCTTCGCTTTTTTTCTTGGGTGACGAACAATTATAGTTTAGTGTCTTGCTCAAGGACACAAGTGTCACGGCTGGGACTCGAACACACACACTCTGATAACTCAGCCACCAGAACGTGAGTGAGTTCGAAGTGCTCGACCGCTAGGCCATGACACGCCTAGCCATTTGCATTTACCCAAAAAATAACCACTTACACAAGCTTTGCTTTCTTTTGATATCAATAGTTTTGGAAACATACAAGTCACTGAAAAGTAGGAATTTAATTAAACTAAACATGTAGCATTGTGCAAGAACGCCTTTAATGTTGAATTATAATTGATACACATTTAAAAAAAAAAATTCTTTCTACTGCAATAGGAAATGACAACAAATCTCCCTGCTCCAGTTGCAAGGCTACCAGCTCTCATACCACAAAGGTTGTCTCCAGTACAAAGTACCAACCAGCTAGTCTACAAAGCGCCCTCAACAAACAAACAGAGCCATTCCATTGACCACATCCTCCAAGGAAGCGAGGGGAGAAAACGCAAAATGAGCAGTGACTCGGAAGAGGATGAACCAGAGAGAAACGAAAAAAGTAAAGTCAACAAAATAGAAACAAGCCATTATATTTGCAATTGTTCACCTCTGCTAGCGCCTGTAAATCCTGTAAATCTTGCTCACATTGTATCAACAATTCTACCCCAAAGGAGAAAACGATCAAAATGAAACCCTGATTGACAGACACATTCCCCAAACAAGTTAATTATTAAACCAAATATCTCGATTGAGATAAGTTTCAATTTACATTGATGGGACCTTCTTCTCCCAATTAGGAAATTGTAAATGAATACAATTCAGTTGGGGGTACAGTCCTTGATAGGGAGAGAGAAAGAGGGGCAAAGAGAAAGAGGGAGGGATGAGCACATAGTCTGCTCGTTTCTTCTTCTTTGGCAATTTACCTGATATCCATGTATAGTCTTCTAGATTCAGGCTCATTGATATCACACCTCCCTTTAGCCAGGGTCAAACGAGAAAATAAAACAAATTTCCCGATCGACTATACCATGTTGATCTCCGAGACGACCATCCAACTGAACAGGAACTAACACTACAGACCTCTTTGTATACACTCCGGGTAGAGTCTTTTTTTTTAACGCAAATCCCAGATTTCAAATACAATACAAAACATTTTAAGGTTACCAAACTGTTACAAACTTTCAGTTCTTTAATGGACTAATGGTGCCCTAAAATGAGAGAAAGAGGGAGGAACATGGAAAGAAAAATTCTCCTTCTGAATGCATATTTCAAAGTTTCATGGAATGCTTCTTACATTGAATTCACCAATGAAATATTGATCGTCATAATTTTAAATCAACAATTTATGAATTGGCCCTTTTCATTGGGTATTCTAAACCATTCCGTGAGACATTTGTGGTTTGTGCTGATATTAAAAAATAAATAAAATAATATGAACTTAATTTTTCCCGAATTATTGGTTCAAAGTCCTATGATGATATTTTTGTATAACGATATTTCCCAATTTTTTTTAACAGACTTGCTACTTGAATAAGTATGGAAATAAATGTGTTGAAACAATACACATTATTAACTGAAAAACACGTTAATCTCAATCCTTTCATTAATTTACAGTAAGTAAAACTGAAGAAACAACTACTCCGACCTCCACCTGTTCCACTAAACAAGCTAAAGTCACATCAACAGCAAAGACACCATCGACAACAACAAGCAGTCACCAGACATCTGCTGACATCGTGCTGTTACCCAATACATCACTGCAACAAACGACCCCAGCTATGGTCGCCAGCACACTATGCTCCTTGTCCCCCACCAAGATGTGTCTGACGGGCTTGCCTAGTCTACCGGTCACTCCCTCACCACTCCCCACAGCACCGATGATCCCCAGAGGGGCAGCCGTTGCCCAAGCCCTGGCTGCTATTGGGGGATTCTCGTTTGCTGGGTTACCTGGTGGAATGCTACCATTGAGGACATCAGGGCCTGTAAGCAACACTCCGGTGACTTATCCAGCATTTGCAATGGCCCTGCAGAGTGGATGGGCCTACAGGGCAATGAAATCACATTCAAAATAAATGCTTTTCATCCATTTTGTGTAAAGTTGGCTTTAAACTAATAATTTATAGATGTAAATAGTAGGCTACCGTAGCAGTCGCAGGCAATGTGTGCCTGCCTTTCCAAGTTAATTTAAAACAACAGGAACACTGAGGGTGCAATCTTGTAAATACCAGACAACAACGTTAACAAAAACACACAAACTCTGACGATAAAAAAAGTTATTTCAGTAGCTAAATCATCCATAGGGCACTTTTTCAAATTTGAACAAATTTGTGCCACTTGCCAAAGTTATATAATATGTTAAACGTGAAGGGGTTGACATGGATACAGACTGTTCCATCTATTATCGGTATTAATGCGTGGTGCAATATTATAGTGCAATGTAGCATGTAACTCATAAGTTAAAGTTCAATAACCAAAATAATAATTAAGATAAATAATATTCAATGCCAAGACGCTTGGTGTGCACTTTTCAATACATTTAAATTGAACTTAATAGGGTTGTCCTATATTGAACCCTCACCAATAATGAACAACAGCGCAATATCATGCTTTGCAGATAAAATTATAGTTTGATAATTTTATTCTCAGTAAATAAATAACACAGTTGAAGTATTTTTTCATCCGATGTCCTTGACGGGACACCAATTAAACCGTACACCCATCATTAGAACATTGTTTTTATATTTATTACGAGGTTTAAGACCGATTGATTTGATGATAAACTTCCAAGTGTTTGTTTACTGATTTTAATAAATATCTTTGAATTGATATTATTTCAAACACTTTACAATTTTACAAATGTTTAATTTCAAGACAATTTCGTTCATTACCAAAGTTTGATTTTACTTTTGGTTTGATGTTACCCTTTAATAGTTTGTGTATAATATTGTTTACTACGTACCTGTAATTCAACTATAGAACCCCAGTTCGAACATCTGTAATTTGAAACTGAGTGGTCTGGACCCAATTTTCACAGAGCTACTTAAGCTGCAAATAGTGCTTAATGAATTCTGCTTATGCAAAATAGGCCGGGAACCAATCAATTAAAGTACACATGACATGGTAGTTTGGCTGGTAAACCTTTGTCTGTTAAGCGTTGATTGTTCAGAGTTTAACTATGCTTAGTCAGCAATATGAAAATGGGCCATTCAAGTTGTGAAGAAGATTTGTTTCTAAACAATGCTTTGGTTTGACTCGGCTGGTGCGTGTGAACCAACTTTGGTCACCGAACATTTATTTTGACACATATAATTTGGTTTTTATTTTGCTTCATTTTCTTGTAAAAATGATGTGCATAAATGGTCATAAAAAAGTTCTCTATAAATATATAAATCTTATTTACACAATAAAGTTTTGAGTTCTGCAAAATGCTATGGTGTTACATTTGTCCAATGAGGGTCGAATTAAAAACAGTAAAGGATCAGATTCAAGTATTCAACCGTGGCAAACCATTTTCCAACAATTCCACACGCATGTCAAATGCGCATTTCAAATCAAACTGGATTGATGCTACAACAATGAAAACATATATATTCTTTATTGTTTGAAGAAAAAAACCTTCCAGAAAGCAACGAGTTCAGGATAAGGAAGTCAATGTTGTAATGAAATCAGCTGACGTCTGTCAAAACTTTTTCACTATAACTTAAGTCACTTAAAATACTTGAATAACATTTCTTTAAGTTCAATGGGTACTGGTACCAATCTTATACAAAAATCTGTCCACTACTCAACAACAGAGATTGACCAATCCATTAAGGGTAATTTGCATATATTTGTACCAGTGTTACGTCATCACTGGAATATCACTACGCTTGCGGTACAATGGCTGTTCCCATAGCGGACCCACTGTATGGAATAGAGATAAAGGCGGCATATGATTATCTTCTGGACTCGACTTTGTCCGGTCTCAACAACAAATAATGAAGGGAAGACATAATTATTCATACTGAGTCTGAAAATCCATGCATATTAATCATCTGATACAAAACATATCTTTTGCAGTCAGGGAAAAAATGGAAACATTCATTTTAATTGTACAAAAATTGTAAAACTTTCCAGAGAATCTGGGCTCTTTATCTTTGTTTCCTGGAAAATTTCAAAAGCTAAGAAATCATTTTTGGTTTTAGATTTTCTCTGCAGTTTTTCAATACATCAATAGACTAGTCTTAGAGTCCTCCCACAACTTAGCCTAACTGTTGTTAAAATACCATGCCAAGTTATGTTCAATATTTTTATTTATGACACATTAACCCATCCAAGAATTCCCCAAACTGAACTAACTCACTAATGTGTTTTATTTTTCAGTAACTGTATGACAGCCAATATAACAAAAGCATCAGTCTTTGTCATGATAAGCAAATTAAAAGTGGTCCATTTACACATTGCAATATTCTCAATTAAATTTGATGGAAACAATTATATTTGGCATTGAATTTATACACTATTGGTCCTTGCTTTGCCTATTATCAAATTCATACATTGACATAAACCACATTTTGCAGCTTGCTTTCATATAGTAAACAAACCACAGAGGGAAAGTTTACTGCCATAATTGGTGTCATTATATTGTTCAGACCAAAGACAATTTTCAGTTATGTCTCTTTAGGATGTTTTTTCTTCCAAAATTTAAAGCAAAAGTTCCTGGAATAAGTTGTCACTATATAGGGTATGCTAGGGTATGCTGAAATAAGTTGATACCAACTTGTCATAATTATCAATGAGGCAAAATCTCATTTAACTGTTAGCATTACCCAGAAACTATTTCATCGAGGTAGGCAGCAGAGATCTCATCACCCAAGAAAATCTTAATAATGTGCAATTACTCCTTTCACTTATAACGGCTGGTAACAAAACAATGAAACGAGAATCCAAAAAGCTTGTGAAGTCCTATGTACGTTCACGGTCAAGATTGGTCAATTAAATTTATTAATTTTAATAACTTTTTAATGTTCTTTTGTTTTGCTTTGTTTGTCCTCTTTGTTGTCTATCCTTTTAGTCCTGTGGAGTTATGGCAAGGATTTTTAACCAACCCTTCTCTTGTCAGGATTTTTTTGTTTTAACTTTTCAGTGGTTTTTGTCAATGTGTTTGCTGGAATGAATAAATAAAATACAACATACAGGGGAAACAAAACAGTAGGAAACTCATGGTAAACAGTGTCCATTTACAAGCCAACTTTTCTGTGTTAAACCAGGAATTTGAGAAGCTTGGCAGCAGCAGATACAGCCAACAAGGTAACTTGTCATTGTTTACATAGCTCTGCCCATGTGCACACTTCCAAGAACAATGGATTTAACTGGTAGGTTTGCTGCCACCTAGTGTCCCCAAACGTTTCCCATTTCTCTGTGTAACAAGCTTGATGAGGTTGGACCACAGTATTCAACCGTCTTGGCCCTTGTCATTTAAGCCCCACATATTCTACTGATGAGAATGTCCGAGTATATTGCATTTATTTCCCCTGTCACATGATAGTGAGCCCTCTGTTGTTGGACCAGTGTCTGCTTTATTGCCCCTTCAGGTGATGGGCGAAGATATTGCCACAGTGTCTCAAATGTGTTACTTCTAGAAGTTGTATTGACTTTTGGAATGACTTCATTTACCTGGAAGGCAACAAAACACCAAACAAATATTAAATAGATGGACATTTTTTAAAATTGTATTTATTTAGTTATTTATTTATTGTTTTGTTGTGGTGAGGGTGGGGGCCGGGGTTCACAAGTATGGTAAGTTCACAAGCTGTCCAACATATTGGAGATGGTGTGGGTGGTTTGCTGGAAAAGGCTAATCATGAATTACAGTAAAGAAAATAGTTGGTTGGATCACACCCCATACATCCCTCTTATTAAAGTCTCTGTTGTCAATGGGAAGAAACGCTCACCAATCATTACACCATTCACACATACGTACACATGACTCACTTACCCTGTGAAAGTGACAAGCACATTTACCCTGTAGAAACTCTCTATACCTTGCCATGGTTATGTTGAATGTATCAACAACATCAAAGCCAAGACCTTTTGCATAGTATAAGATACCCTGATTGTGATAGAAGATTTTACGTTGTTCTTGCTGTCAGGGAAGAGAAGGGTTTATACATCAGAGATAAAGTACATCAGAAACTCTTATAAATACTGAGAGGCAAATTGAAAGAATTCAAGACCTTTTCTAAAAGGTTATATAGATTATAATGATCTACATTGCATTTCTTGACAGCCTAATGTAACTTTGATAATGTTACATGATACTTTAGTAGAATGACTTTTGTTTTGTTCTTACCAGTGAGAGGCAGTGTATTCCATCTACTGGCTGATGGAATCCAGCACCTAGACTCTTCATAACCCTACTGATATTCCTCAAACCCTCCCTGAAAATTAAAGGAAAAGAGCACATCAATTCATGTACTGTAGTTTCCAATAAACACATCATTCAAGAAACTGGTGAAAATCTTTTTTAATGTATTAGAATTGAAAACAGCTAAAACAGCGGTGAATTTGTACACATACAATGTGCTTATTTCAATTGCTGTAATCAAAATAAGCAACGGTGATTTGCGGGATCTTTAAATGCTATTTTTCAATTATGTATTTCTCGGAAAGACTTGTATTGGAATTATCTTTATAATGTTTTTTTTTATTACAGCCAATCCTGTATTTTCTCTATTTATCAAACATCTCTGAGATTCTTTATAACAATCTTTAAAACAATGGAGTAACAAAGAATTTCAAAAAACATATCATTATAATGTAAAACAGAATAGTAATATTCTCAGCAGAAATGACAAAACAAAATGAGGTAAAGTTAAGTCATACCAATTTTAAGCAGGGAAGAATGGCTTTTTATGTTAAAATAGAAGTTGGTTTAAATTAATCTTCCAATTTTTTACTGAAGAGAAGTCAGAGAAAATGGTGATGGTGTTACTGATTTCTTAAAGAGAGTTTTCTGAAGTGAAATTGAATCCTGATCATTTACCCACCCAGCTAACGTCTGTTGAAGAATCTTCAGGTGGTGTGTGGCTAACCAGTGTACTCCACCAACAACCAGCACTGTATTCTCATTGTTCTCTAATGGCATTGATTGACTTAAGAGTTGATATAAGGCGTTATCAAACACTGGTCTCTTGCTTGCCGGTAACCAGAACTGTGGGTAATAGGCAAAGCTGACTGTAGTTTGATTGTTGTTGAGATTCTTGTAGACTTTGATGTCGTGGGTTTTGTCCCATTCTGTTAGAGTGCCATTGAGTTTCTCCATAAGATAGTACATAATACCACGATTGGTTGAATCACCAATGAAGAGAATCTGAGAATGAATTAAAGATGTTCAAATGTCAATACTCTGAAACAAAGTATAATGTGCAGAAAATGTTTATTGGTGAGAAATCTTATTTGACATTCCGGCTTAGGCAAACTTTATAAAGAAGGAATTGGATTATTAAATCAAGGTAACAAACCCATTGAAGTTTGCACATGCATTCACAAACTCATTGAACTTTGCTTGAATCTTTTAGTAATAATGTTTTTTTTTTATGATACATTGCATTTCAAGTTTGTTGTCACCTGTGTTTTTTGGGGAAATGTTTTTGTGGATTTGGTACATTTTGCAATTTTGTTAAGTGATTTTTCCCCACATCCTGTCACGATGGAATATCAATTTGGGACATTTCTTATCACAAATCTGATGCACATAACTGCTTTTACTGAATAAAATGAAGAAAGATACCACTTTGTAGACCAAATTGTAAATCAGATTTTAAGAGAAATAAGCAAACCTTTTTGCCTGCAAGACACTGCTTCAAGTCCAGAGGTTTAATAGTGTGGTACTGGCAACCTTGAGGCTGCCACTTGGCCTCTTTCCAGTAACAACTACTTCTATCAATGCATCGATGACAAGGAACTAACCACGTCCCTGAGGACCACAGGGCAGAGATAAACAAATCAAAATTAATTGCTACAAAAACAATCAACTTGAAAAGGAAATGACTTAAATTACCAAATACAATAATACAGGGCAAACACAATGTTTGAAATGTAATTATTTTAAAATAATCAAACTTTTTAAAACATGTTTTAATGTGTAAAATGCACCATAGTGACAAACCTAACATTTATAACTATTAATAATACAGCATCTACACAAATCAGAAATAAAATAAATGATTAATTTACAATTAAAGTATGATATATTGGTATAAAATAAATCAGCACAATTTGTAATACAAAATCAAAATAAGATGAAATGAATAGCAAATAATCCCTGGAAAAAATGGCATGTATTCTCAAATAATGGAAAAGCATATTGGGCATTAGGTGATGTAGCAATCATTCTAAAAGGAACTTCTCTTCCTTTAAGATATAAGAGGGAAAGTCAAAACTACATGTATCGGAAAAAGCCTTCAAAGCTCTGCCTCTCAGTATTTGGCATCTTGAAAACCATGGGACTCAGGGATTTAGTTACATCAGCAATTTGACTGCAACTCAAAAAACACTACTGTAACATTTTAGCCAGAAGCAAGCACAATAGATAGATACATAGATAGATATAAAATAAATAGATATGGTTATATTTGTTTGAATACAAATGTATATAAAAGAATGATACAATTCAAAATTTAGTCTTAAAATCAGAAAAAAATTCATCAATACACATGAACAGTAAATACAAAAGGATGAAAACTATTGCACATAAATATACAAAAAGGAAACAGAACAGCCATTTCAGGGTAATGGTACATGAGAAAGAGCTGTAGGAAACAACATGGATTACAATAAGGCAGGTGTAGGGGGAGGAGTAGGGAGATGGTACATGAGACAGGACTGGGGAAACAACAGAGATTACAAGAAGGCAGGGGGAGGGGGAGGAGTAGGGAGATGGTACATGAGACAGGACCCGGGGAAACAACAGAGATTACAAGAAGGCAGGGGTAGGGTGAGGAGTAGGGAGATGGTACATGAAACAGGACTGGGGGAACAACAGAGATTACAAGAAGGCAGGGGGAGGGGGAGGAGTAGGGAGATGGTACATGAGACAGGACCCGGGGAAACAACAGAGATTACAAGAAGGCAGGGGAGGGGGAGGAGTAGGGAGATGGTACATGAGACAGGACTGGGGGAAACAACAGAGATTACAAGAAGGCAGGAAAGGGGTGAGGAGTAGGGAGATGGTACATGAGACAGGACTGGGGGAAACAACAGAGATTACAAGAAGGCAGGAAAGGGGTGAGGAGTAGGGAGATGGTACATGAGACAGGACCCGGGGAAACAACAGAGATTACAAGAAGGCAGGGGAGGGGGAGGAGTAGGGAGATGGTACATGAGACAGGACTGGGGGAAACAACAGAGATTACAAGAAGGCAGGGGAGGGGTGAGGAGTAGGGAGATGGTACATGAGACAGGACTGGGGGAAACAACAGAGATTACAAGAAGGCAGGGGAGGGGTGAGGAGTAGGGAGATGGTACATGAGACAGGACTGGGGGAAACAACAGAGATTACAAGAAGGCAGGGGTAGGGTGAGGAGTAGGGAGATGGTACATGAAACAGGACTGGGGGAACAACAGAGATTACAAGAAGGCAGGGGGAGGGGGAGGAGTAGGGAGATGGTACATGAGACAGGACCCGGGGAAACAACAGAGATTACAAGAAGGCAGGGGAGGGGGAGGAGTAGGGAGATGGTACATGAGACAGGACTGGGGGAAACAACAGAGATTACAAGAAGGCAGGAAAGGGGTGAGGAGTAGGGAGATGGTACATGAGACAGGACCCGGGGAAACAACAGAGATTACAAGAAGGCAGGAAAGGGGTGAGGAGTAGGGAGATGGTACATGAGACAGGACTGGGGGAAACAACAGAGATTACAAGAAGGCAGGGGAGGGGGAGGAGTAGGGAGATGGTACATGAGACAGGACTGGGGGAAACAACAGAGATTACAAGAAGGCAGGGGAGGGGTGAGGAGTAGGGAGATGGTACATGAGACAGGACTGGGGGAAACAACAGAGATTACAAGAAGGCAGGGGGAGGGGGAGGAGTAGGGAGATGGTACATGAGACAGGACTGGGGGAAACAACAGAGATTACAAGAAGGCAGGGGAGGGGTGAGGAGTAGGGAGATGGTACATGAGACAGGACTGGGGGAAACAACAGAGATTACAAGAAGGCAGGGGAGGGGTGAGGAGTAGGGAGATGGTACATGAGACAGGACTGGGGGAAACAACAGAGATTACAAGAAGGCAGGGTGGGGTGAGGAGTAGGGAGATGGTACATGAGACAGGACTGGGGGAAACAACAGAGATTACAAGAAGGCAGGGTGGGGTGAGGAGTAGGGAGATGGTACATGAGACAGGACTGGGGGAAACAACAGAGATTACAAGAAGGCAGGGGAGGGGTGAGGAGTAGGGAGATGGTACATGAGACAGGACCCGGGGAAACAACAGAGATTACAAGAAGGCAGGGGAGGGGTGAGGAGTAGGGAGATGGTACATGAGACAGGACCCGGGGAAACAACAGAGATTACAAGAAGGCAGGGGAGGGGTGAGGAGTAGGGAGATGGTACATGAGACAGGACTGGGGGAAACAACAGAGATTACAAGAAGGCAGGGGAGGGGTGAGGAGTAGGGAGATGGTACATGAGACAGGACTGGGGGAAACAACAGAGATTACAAGAAGGCAGGGGTAGGGTGAGGAGTAGGGAGATGGTACATGAGACAAGACTGGGGGAAACAACAGAGATTACAAGAAGGCAGGGGTAGGGTGAGGAGTAGGGAGATGGTACATGAAACAGGACTGGGGGAACAACAGAGATTACAAGAAGGCAGGGGGAGGGGGAGGAGTAGGGAGATGGTACATGAGACAGGACTGGGGGAAACAACAGAGATTACAAGAAGGCAGGGGAGGGGGAGGAGTAGGGAGATGGTACATGAGACAGGACTGGGGGAAACAACAGAGATTACAAGAAGGCAGGGGAGGGGTGAGGAGTAGGGAGATGGTACATGAGACAAGACTGGGGGAAACAACAGAGATTACAAGAAGGCAGGGGAGGGGGAGGAGTAGGGAGATGGTACATGAAACAGGACTGGGGGAACAACAGAGATTACAAGAAGGCAGGGGGAGGGGGAGGAGTAGGGAGATGGTACATGAGACAGGACTGGGGGAAACAACAGAGATTACAAGAAGGCAGGGGAGGGGTGAGGAGTAGGGAGATGGTACATGAGACAGGACTGGGGGAAACAACAGAGATTACAAGAAGGCAGGGGAGGGGTGAGGAGTAGGGAGATGGTACATGAGACAGGACTGGGGGAAACAACAGAGATTACAAGAAGGCAGGGGTAGGGTGAGGAGTAGGGAGATGGTACATGAGACAAGACTGGGGGAAACAACAGAGATTACAAGAAGGCAGGGGTAGGGTGAGGAGTAGGGAGATGGTACATGAAACAGGACTGGGGGAACAACAGAGATTACAAGAAGGCAGGGGGAGGGGGAGGAGTAGGGAGATGGTACATGAGACAGGACCCGGGGAAACAACAGAGATTACAAGAAGGCAGGGGAGGGGGAGGAGTAGGGAGATGGTACATGAGACAGGACTGGGGGAACAACAGAGATTACAAGAAGGCAGGGGGAGGGGGAGGAGTAGGGAGATGGTACATGAGACAGGACCCGGGGAAACAACAGAGATTACAAGAAGGCAGGGGAGGGGGAGGAGTAGGGAGATGGTACATGAGACAGGACTGGGGGAAACAACAGAGATTACAAGAAGGCAGGGGAGGGGTGAGGAGTAGGGAGATGGTACATGAGACAGGACTGGGGGAAACAACAGAGATTACAAGAAGGCAGGGGGAGGGGAGAGGAGTAGGGAGATGGTACATGAGACAGGACCCGGGGAAACAACAGAGATTACAAGAAGGCAGGGGTAGGGTGAGGAGTAGGGAGATGGTAGCATGGAATTTAAAAAGACTCTCTACTGGTACACACCTTGAATGTCACCACTTTCACACGGAGGGAGGTTTTGCACAGATTTGACATAGTCCTTCCAGTTTAACGATGAGACCAGATTCAGACCACAGGATAAGCCTGGTATAAACTGCAAATTGCACTCCTGAACGGGAACAAAACCATGAAATCTTATAAATGGATCCTAACAATCCTAAGTGATGGTACAGCTGTGACTCTGGGCACAATATATTTGTTTAAATCCTTCCTTTTCCAAGAACCATCCACAAAAACCTCTGTCAATTCCATCTTTTTTATGAGATTGCTATTATGATTTTCATTTTCCTTTTGGGTTAATATATACATATGTTTAACGAAACTTATTTTTGGTTTTTAAGTCAGCATGTTGCCAATCCTCCAACCCAATCAGTACAAATCCTCAAAAGAGTTATTTTAATCTGAAAGCTCATTGGTTATAAATTTCATATCAGTATCAATTCTCCAGGGAAATATTTCCATTTGAAAAAATAACATTTGAAAACCTTTATTACCATTGCTAATTTTGATTTATGCAATCAAAATAAGCACAAATGTGCGCAATATCCATGACAAAACTTGAACTGGTTTTCCTCATAGTCACTTAATTGGATGAAATTGTGACAAGCTGGGTGTATGGTCTGAAGACAGAAATGAATTTACTCTAACCCCAAACCAATGATGTCAATGTTGAACTTACAGTGTTAACTGGATTATTCTCATTGTTTTTTTTGACATACCTGTACTAAGCTACACACTTGATGATTCTTGTTGTAATCAAAAGACACTTCATCATCACTGATGCTCTTACGATATACAGTAACAGTGTATGTGTTCATAACCCATGGTTCAGAATGAGTTATATCTACCACTAACATGTTGATTCGATTCTCACCAACACCAAGGGTGTAATTTGTGGGCCTAGGAAGAATAGAGATAAAGGAAATCATTGAATAAAGAATAGAGATAAAGTAAATCATTGAATAACGGAAAGAGATAAAGGAAATCATTGAATAAAGAATAGAGATAAAGTAAATCATTGAATAACGGAAAGAGATAAAGGAAATCATTGAATAAAGAATAGAGATAAAGTAAATCATTGAATAACGGAAAGAGATAAAGGAAATCATTGAATAAAGAATAGAGATAAAGTAAATCATTGAATAACGGAAAGAGATAAAGGAAATCATTGAATAAAGAATAGAGATAAAGTAAATCATTGAATAATGGAAAGAGATAAAGGAAATCATTGAATAAAGAATAGAGATAAAGTAAATCATTGAATAACGGAAAGAGATAAAGGAAATCATTGAATAACGGAAAGAGATAAAAGAAATCATTGAATAAAGAATAGAGATAAAGTAAATTATTGAATAACGGAAAGAGATAAAGGAAATCATTGAATAACGGAAAGAGATAAAAGAAATCATTGAATAAAGAATAGAGATAAAGTAAATCATTGAATAACGGACAGAGATAAAGGAAATCATTGAATAACGGAAAGAGATAAAAGAAATCATTGAATAAAGAATAGAGATAAAGTAAATCATTGAATAACGGAAAGAGATAAAGTAAATCATTGAATAATGGAAAGAGATAAGGAAATCATTGAATAACGGAAAGAGATAAAAGAAATCGTTGAATAAAGAATAGAGATCAAGAGGTTAAAAAAAATCAAATCATTATTGATAAATCTAAAGAATACAAGAATAACCTAAATTTAAAAAGGTTTAATATTACCCTTCTTGAATGTAGCGGTGCACTAGAGATTTTGTTCTTAGGAGTCAAAAGGCATTTTGTTAGCGTGAAGTCTAAAGTTGATTTTTTACACAGTCCAGTCAAGTCAATGTCACAATTCAAGTGTCTCGTCTTTATTCAATGAATTTATTATATTTAGAATTTATTATATTTGCAATCACAGTTTAGCAAGTAAACAGGAAGCCGTTTTTATAAATCAGCTTAAAAGTTCTCAGCAACAGGGATGACAGCTCTATGATTTTTTGCTATAAGTTGCTATTGGTTACCTTGATATTCCATATCTGTCTTCTACCCTGGCCTCACTGTCACAGCTTCGTGCAAATCCCCACACCTTGATTAATGTGACCTCATGTGGAACCATTGCCTGGTACTCAGTCACCTTGGGGTTAAAGGTCGGGCTCAGAATAATAGCTGGGTCAGTGCGGAAGTCCAGAAGTTCAGACAAAGTTGTAGGATCTACAAATACAATCTCATCAGTGTTAATGTACAGATTTGAGCAACAACATTTTTAGTTACATGAAAGTCAAATTTACAAACCTGCTCTCTAGACTGGTAGTCTTATATGTCAATACAGATATTTAGTAAAATGTATGTAAGTTTTCAAAAGTTTGTTTAGATTCAAGAAATAGAACCACAAACCAACATACTAAACTGTCAACCTTTTGTACTGTGCTATTTGAGAAATTACAAAAATTAATTAGACGACGCTCTCCTGACCTCCTTGTCAAGTTCCAAGTATGATTCTTTGAAGAATAACTTGTTATTTTGCCGTTAGATTTACTCACAATGTTATTTGGACACAGTTGTTCCCCCATACTAGGTTTCAAATGGTTGGTCAACTCACTGGCAACTACAATGAGCTGGTAGGCAATGCCATTTACTGCCTACATAACATTGTACAGGTGTATCTTCCCAATATGAACTGAGCTGGTAGGCAATGCCATTTACTGCCTACATAACATTGTACAGGTGCATCTTCCCAATATGAACTGAAAGGACATGTTGACTCACCATCACTGCATCTTGGTCGATGATATCTAGGATCTTTGTACATTGGATCAATCTCAAACACATTGCTAATCAAGTCATCATTATATCTTCCCATCATCGGTCGCTGCTGGCCAGTTATATTACCAAAGTTCTCCTGTACACTAACATCCTCAGCCAAGCTCTGTCTGTCCCTGCTCCAGTAGTGCTGCTCTAGGTTAGCAAGAACATGCTGGAGATCAGCAGTCCCATGTCGGCTTGTGGGTGATGTAAAAAGTGCCCCCTGGTGGTTGTATGGGGGAATGTCATCAAGCTGTAATCGTGATGAGAGGTAGCGTTGAACATCTCGTAATAGGCTGTTGTACTTCAGGCTTGAGTAGGATGGGTAAAGCTGTGAGGTACAAGATTAGTTTTTCTTAATCACTTGTTATCCTTAACGGACCCGAAGAAATTTCATCACATCAAGTCACAAAAAAAAAAACATTCAGAAAATCAGATTTGTTCATACTTGTCGTCAATGTCGTTGGTGTGAGCAATACTGGAATTGCCATCTTAATTAAATCTCTTCAACAAAAGGCAATTATGTGAGACGCAATGAAAATGTTAAAGACTATTTTTTAAAAAGAAGATAATGATTATTTGGGTTTGATGGTTCAGTTATTAGAAAGATTCACCCTCATGGAAAGATTTTACAATGCTACAAGTGACACTTGCTAATGTAATGCTAATGCTGAACATTGAATCCCAATCACTGAGCTGAGATATGGGCAATAAACAGTGCATGATAACCTCCAGTATTAAGATGATTTTATTGAAACTTTTAAAGGGCATGTCGCTACCCATCAGATCTGATGTTTCTTGTTACCAGAAAGCAAACCCCATTCATGGACTTCTCGAGCTCTATAGGGTATATCACACACTGTTTTTCTGTCTGTCTGTTTGATGGTCAGTCTGTCAATGTACCTGTTGGTAGCTTCCTTTATTCACGGTTTCCCTCCTGGTTGCTAGCAGATATTCTAGATCCTCTCTAGTCAGGCACATCTGGTTATTGGCACGACAGTTTACACCCTATACAACCAAATAACATTAAAAAAGAAGAGGTCAAGATTTGGTAAACATCTCAAACTAAACTGGGAAATGAAATCTAATTATTATCTAGTAAACAGGTAAAGGGAAAGTTTTTGGGGGAAAAAATATTTCATTCCATCCACTAGATTTCAATACAACTATTTTCATTAAGTTCATTAATTTCTCCAAGTTCATTAATTATAATGTATTGCATATGTTAATTTTTTCAGTTTTAATATTTATTGGTTTGGTCTCGGTGAACCCCTGAGGCTCATTCCACTGAAGAGTGTACAGCAATAAATCGGAGCAATAAATGTTACTGTATAAATATTGTTGAGTGATCTAGAGGTGACAGGCCACTGCCAATAACCTTTGATGAGAAGTTTTTAGGCTGTACTTTCTCCTAGTATGTCTACATACACAGATGACTACAATCATTTCCTGGGCTTGAAGGTTTGTGAAAACACATGCTCAACACTGGGGCATCATTTCTTTCTGATATATTTCTGATTACTGGTTGAACTTACAAGTTTACCAACATTGAGGTGTAAATGTTCCAATGTAAGATGATACTTCATTGAGTAGTGTTTTGAACTTACTAATATGCCAACATTGAGGTGTAAATGCTCTAATGCATTGGCTACATCTTTAGCCACTGATGTCTGAGATAGAAGTATTGAAACAGCATCGTCCACTGCATTCTGCTTAATGGTTGAACTGGCCCAGCCACTGGCATCTTGGTTAGCATGTAGATGGGGCTGCCCATTCACCTAAATAAAGATAAAGTTTATTTCAAAACATGAACTACAAGATGTGGATGGTTTTGATCAGTTGCAAAATCTTGCTAGAATTTTACTGATTTCAGGTAAAATTTTGACTTCTATTATAACCAATGTTAAGTAATGTTTTACTCAGCATTCAAACACTCTGTTGTCAATGATGGCTCATTCTGTTTAGTCAAATAATTTGAACAAACACTTAAGGCTTAGTTACTTTGCTGGTGGTCAATCCTTGTCTCATTTGAGACCTTTGAAAGAACTGCAGGAACCATGTAATTTATCATGATACAATTCCGTTTGTATGCGTGACATAATTCCACTGTTAGCCATCTCCACTTGATACCAACTGGCTCCATTGATAACCAGAAGTCATAAGAATTGCATCTTTGGAGACTGAAGTAGCAAGGGATATTGAAGAAACCCTGTTAAGAAGAGTACTTGCTATTTGAACCAGAAATACTCTAATATATCCTAGAACATGAACCCATGGTTTTAACACTGTGTCTAAAGCAGATGAAGCAATTATGGCGATGTGTCATACTCAAGGACACAAGTGCCAGGAAATATTGGAATTCCCACACTCTGTGATGACATAGAGCTTGGTAGACTGCTCATCCATTATGCTCCATTACACCCAATATCTGCATCAAAACCCCAAAGCTAATGAGTACGACAACTTCAGCATGAAGAATGTTTACAGCTACACACTGGCTGCTGGGCTGCATACTCAAAAGTTTAATTGTTGCAGGGAAGAAACAGGGGAAAATGTGGTTTAAAGTTACACTACGGGCAACGCAAAAGTTGAATAGATATTTTGATGACATCTCTATTTACCTCGACAACCATGGGATGTAGTGTAGAGTTAAAGATGATGTCAAACCCGAGAAGCTGAAAACAGTTCTTGCATCTACAAAAACAAAATAAGTTTGCTAATGAATGCAGTCTGTAAAAGGACAGTCAATATCAATTATCTAAGATAACAAAAACAGGAAAATAGTGACTCCAAGTGCCAAGTGTAAAAGCACACTTCACAAAAATTTACACGCCATAAACATGAAGAAGTTATTTCTTCCAAGCCAAAGTAAAATGAAACTCTTGTGCAACTCAATGAGTTGGAATTATTATTTTGACATCAATGGTGTGCTTTTTGTTTAATGTTTGTACCAGCATGGGCTAGTAAACTCAATTCGAAATAAAAAAATAAATAATAAAAAAAAACCATAAATGATAAATATTACATCTACTTCCATCATGCTGTTTATTTAATTGAGACTCTTGTATATCTGTTGTACCATTGCTAATTTACCTGTAGTGCTCATCCCAAGGCTGTTCAGCAAAGCGGCCAAAGTGAGCTACTAGAGATGATTCTGCAACTAGAAGTGTCTCAATAATGACTGTAGCTAGATTCTGGAAGGCAATCTCAGCTGCATCATAACCAAAGTTATACTTGAGATAATGCTTGAACTGTGCCAGGTACCAGGTTCTATTTGGAATCTATTGAAAAACAACCATGATGGATTCTATTAAAATGACTGTATCCAATGAAGAAATGATGCCAGAAGAATGTCACTTTCTAACCAAAGTTATACATGAGATAATGCTTGACAGCAGGTTCTGTTAAAGGTCCCATGAATTTTTTTTTTTTTTATTGGTTAAAAAAATAAAGTATGCCTATTATAGTATATCCTTACTTTTTTCACATTTTTTACATGCATATTAATTGTAGAAATAACGATTTCTAAAATTAGGGGGTTGCCGTGCTCCGCCCACCCTTCCTCATTAACATAAAATCTGTGACGTAGACAGTGGAACCGCTGACCAGGGCCATGTGTGTGACAATAACATACAATGCACTGTTGACCACTCGGCACCAGAACTGTCTTTGAAATGTTTTACCACAGACTACGTCATGGATCATTGCGCAATCAAATGGCACACATTTTCGGGGCTCAACTAAAGTGTATAAACGCATGACAGACACATCAAAAAAGTCAATACTATGTTTTGTTAATTTCAAACCATATATTAAGCCACAAAAATGTTCCGTGACAAAAAACCTCTTCATGGGCCCTTTAAGAACATGTAATAATATAGGAAGAATGGTTTGATTGATATAAGGAATGGTGTTTCCATTGTAGGCCTAATACTTCATTGTTTTAACAGCAAGGCAGTTTTACCTTAAAGGATAAAGGGCATCTCTGTGAGGGAATTTAAATATCTATTGGACCAGTTCAAAGGGCACCAAGGCAATTAATGACCACAGGCCAGGAATTTATTTCAAAACTATTTGCAGGTAAAAAACTCACAAAAGTTGAGCACGAATCAACTTGAGCAAACCCTTCATCGGTAATCAACAGAGCTAGTTTACTGCAGTTGAATTTACCTTTTTAAAACCTCGCTGGTAGTCATGCCTGAAGTGAACCAGCCCTTCTGAGTGTATAAAAGCCCTGAGTGGATTAATTGAAGTAACTAAGACGTAAGCTCTGATGTTGATAGGCATGCCGAAGACTAGCAGTGGGTTGGGGAAATACTGCTGAACAACAGCCTTCTTGAAACGAAATCTATCAGACAAGAAAATGAACGTTTCTATTATTATCAAATAAAAACTATTATTATTGAAGGTGCATGGGACACATCATTTCTTTAGGTCTAGGTTTATTGACAAGGATTTATGTTTCAGGCCAAAATAATTGTGTGCTTTAATTTGTTCGACCCAATTTCGGTGTAATATGACTGAATATGTTTCAAATGGTTTCTGACAAGTTTCAACTTTCAGGATATACTACCTTAATCTTTTTACAAATTCCACATTGACTACTGTAGAGTTTTGACTAATATATCTGCCACATAATGTTGTTAAATAAATCTATATGTTATCACAAAAACAATAATGCACCATCTCATACCATCAATAACCAAAGCTTTGATGCTTTTTTTTTTGTTTTTTAATTTTTTTATCAACAATTGAGTAAAATAGATTAAAACTTACTCTCTAACTTTTGAATAATCTCTATCTTTGGTAGGTTGTAGGACCTGTATACTACCTCCAGGGCTGGTTGATTTAAAGACCCATTGAACCTCCTCACCCAATGCATCAGCTATTCCAAGGAACTGATCATACTGGCTTGGCATCACCCAACATGACGGTGTGATGTGACTCTTCTTCAACACTGTAAAGAGTAAAAAAGTATTTGCGAAGTCACTTCAACTCTTACCAACAATAGATTTAATCTGCGAACAATTTCATGGTTGAGAGTCACTGTTGACAAGAAGGTCTGAAACTGGGATCCAACTTTTAGGAGTTATGTTGAAATGATGGCATTTCAACTTGTTGGTAACCCCTGAAGTTACAGATTTCAAGGGGCCTTTAGAAACGTTAAACTCAGTACTAGAGAAGTAAATAACTCTACATGATTTCTTTTTATCTGAATAAAAACATCAGCTATATTTTTCAAAAGGCAGACACAAAAAGACCGGAATTCAGATGAAGGTCTGAAATTTCTCATCCCTGCAATTTTATGGTTTTGTGTAACCATAAAAGCACATAATTCTGTTGTCTGTAAAGTGCAGAATTACCTGAGCTGCACCATGGAATTATGGTCCTGCTCTTCATGCAGAAAGAATAATGTTTGTCAAAATATTGAGAACTGTCTGACAAAGGTAAAAACAGCATTTATGAAGCTATATCACTATTTTCTGATAATGACTATTAAGTAAACTACATGTAGTTGACAACTTGACCTATGACTCCTTCATGTAAAAAGTCATTTGAGTGTTAAGCATTAAAGCAGTGTTCCTGATGCGAGAAATACTATTTACTATTTCCATGGTTATGGCCCAGTGAAATATCATAACAGGTTACAAAATCATTCACATTTAATAATTAGTCTGTATCTAGATTAATTTGCAGATATTTCATGAGGCATGTAAAATACTTCAGTGAATTTTATGTTGTTGGAAAAACTTGGTTATCTTAAGGAAGTTACTTACTAGGTATTCTTCTTGCATGGTTCATTGTGTAGCAGAAGCCATCCTTCTTCCATAATACATTTCTAATTCCTGGTATTCTATTGATCTGTTGAGAAGTAAAATAACAGGTAAATGAGATAAACCAAGCACAAAACCTACGATAAATTGTCCATTTACACATTTTGCTTTATATCTGTAACTCCTTGCAAAACCCTCCAAAATCCAGACAAAAGTTTTAGCTGATTTAGGATTTCATAATTAAGCCAGCAATGTTTGGTATGGAGCAAGGCATGTCACTGTCTAACTTCTTTGTTTTTGTTTTGGTTTTACCTTAGTTTCCTGACAAATGCTTAAGGGTTCTGTTTGTACTGAGTAAGTTCCCAGTCCAATTGATTAAAAGTAGTTTGATGATAAAAGTGAAAGTACATGATCAATTTGAACAAATTTTCTCTGGACGATTGGGTACTGATATGAAGTTACAATCAGTGAGCTTTCACATTGAAACTAATTAATAATCCTGTACTTTGTATTAAAAGGTAAACAAAAAAATTACTTCCAGTTAGCATTCAGCTTAATTCAACTTTAGAAATGTGTGAAAGTTTTGACTAGCCTTTGAGTAGCATACAAACAGATTATGAACAAGTTGCATGCGGTCCTACATTGTTATATCATTGGGATATTTTTATTAACTCAACCAAAGCTCTGCTTCAATAGAGTTTATTAATCAGTTGGCGCCGGATGTAGTGAAAACAGGAAAATAATGTCTGAGCCAGCAAGTAGGCGATGTTTAAACACGCCATTGTGTAAAAACCGAATGCTGGAGCAAAGGTAACCTGGATATTCTACTACTGAGTATGCACAGAGCACACACACACACTGTATAATGCTTCATTTCACCCACACAAAGATTTTGCTGATTTTCGAACGTAAAATGCGTTTTTTGTTTGTTTGTTTTTGTTTTTTTTCTTAATCTCCGATTTCAGACCTTTATCCTTTTGTTCCAAGGAAAGGATTACAAAACTTTGAGAGGCTTCCACCATTGCTTATTCATTCAGTTTAATGGAGGTAAGTCAGAGCATCAGAGTGAACATAGGATCAGCCTTGGTTCCAGGTTTAATACCAATCCTACACCAGAGCTCAAGGTCCAGTTTTTTGACATGGCTCACGTATTTGAAATTTGCTTGATAGAGAAAACAAAAATTCTGGTGCTATAAAGAGAATATTTTTTTGTCAAAAACAATTATTCCAGCAATTCCCAGAAAATAATCCCTTCAGGCTGGACAAGAAAAAAAGGGAAGATTCCTGGGGGCAATTGGTTAAATAGCGTTTAATTGTTGCCTCAAAAGTAACCTACATGTACATAATTGTTATCTAATAAGAACAAACTGGTACTGTGAAGTTTTCTTTTTAAGAATATTCACTTTGAAACTTTCTTTCAACACTGAAAAAAAACATCACTAGACCAAAAAGACCCGGAAACAATATTTGCATGGAGTGTTGTAAAACAAGCAACACAAATCAAACAGAAAGTAAATATAGTTTTGCCACTATAGAGGCCAACTCGAGATAACATACTCTTGATATGCAGGAGTTCTCTATATAAATATCATTTATTTGAAAAAACAAATCTTCAGGAATTTTGTTCGAGAAAAAACAAATATAAATTTGAGCAGCTAAAACTGTGATGTTTACTTCTCCTCAGACACGTACAAGGGTTGTGAGTACTTTTAATAGGTTCTACTCACGTGGTGGAATTTGTGGAATGACTCCCTAATGAAAAATGGGCCACTGAAAAATTGATTCATTTTGTTAAAAAACAAAGTTTGAAGTGGCCAAAAAATACATAATTCTTCTTTTTCTATGCAAGCTTTTTTTCCCATGTTTATATATTTTAGTCAATGATTATTTTTGAAGTAAAATTGATGAAAGTAATAAAGGTTTATTAACTGAGGTCATATTAGGAATTCTCTGACTTTGCAAGAGTGCACATTGAACTTTTAGTGTCATACCCTGTCTGATAATGCTGCACTATTATGAGTATAGTAAGACAAAAATATTACTGAGTACATGTGAGTTCAGATTTGAGCAAGTTGAACACTTCCTCATCTGGACAATTGACATCAGTCTAACAATAAACTAGACACCTCAGAGCCATAAGTGGTTATTGTGGACAAAACGTCCCGTGATATGTGCAAATAGTTGGCCACCATTACTCTTTTTTCAAGGTTTAAGATCAAATTTGACTTGAAATAGAGATGCCCCAGGGTACTAGGTTTCAGATCTACATGTAACTATCATAAGACATGGTCTGGATGTAGACAATCTGACTACAACTGACTTTGGTAAACCGTCCAATATTGGCTGGACACTACAAGTTAGTAACATGCATCTGGAAATGTATTAATTAGGTCACAATAATGTTTAGCAATGGTATTTGTAAGTTATACCCAAACACAGTAAGCGTCCTTTTTTCATTCATTAGTTGAGTGGTTGCATATTTAAATGTAAACCCCATTTCCAGTAAAGTAGAAAACCGTCAGTAAATGCATTTTTTTCCTTACAACATAAACCTTTAATTAAAAATCTGACGACAAATGACAAGGCGTCAAAATAAAGATAAATCACCAACTGAACCTTCCAAATGTTTTTCAGATTGGTTTGCTTCAACATCTCTTATTTTCTCTCAATCAGCACTGCTGATTTGTATGTACCAAGTATTGACATTACATCGTCACTATGATAATTGTATCTCTGCTCCTAATAGATAAAAAAAAACATCCACTGTACAGACCCGGTGATGAAATCCTCTTCATACTCACAAACAATCCTACAATGATACATGAGATTTCTTCCCTGAAACAAAACCCTCATTGAGTTATTTTAACCCATTTTCAGGGGTGTGCTGTTACCGTAATCTATGAGGAACATACCTTTTGGCCACTGTGTAATTTAGTAAATGAACTCCTCTCCAGACACTCTGTGGAATCTCCATCGGTGAAGGCTAGGCAGAGGAGCACCATCCATCCTTCCCAATCAGCAGACGACACCGCCTGCAGTGGCCCTGTGGGAGATAACCACTCAACAAATCAAGAGTTCAGCAAGGAATAATTACTATTAATCATCCAGCTATGAAAACTTAATAAAAATTAACAGTCAAATGAACAACAATGATATGTGATATTACACATCATTATTATTATAGTAACTTCTGGCAATGATAAAACCAAGGATGCCTTAAGAGTGAACTTAATCGCTGCAGCTGAGATGCAAAAGACAGATTGTCAATAATATTGTGGTGGCTGTATCCTCAGTAGTTAAAACTGTAAAGATACTACAAAAAGGTCTTTACAAAATTCCTACAACATGTATAATTTTGAACTTTTTAAATCTGTTATGTAGATTTCTCGTAATACTAATTACTTATTCAGATGCATATAATTATTAATCTTATCTAAACATGCCCAGAGATTCATTTTAAAGCCAATCCAAAAGCACAAAGACAAGCCCCTTGTATTTAAAATGTCTTGGATGTTTTAAGTGCCTTACACAATATGGGGCCTACAGCTTTATACATCCCATCCAAAAGACACGGCCTGATGTTGACCTATCAAGCTCCAGACAAGCCACAAACCATAATGACAATACATGAAATGGTCTTAACTGACCACAGTCAATGGTACTTATGCTACTGGCTTTTCAATTGAGCTAAACTGTCTGGGAAAAGTAACAATCAGGTGAACTTTTTATTCTTCCAGTAAATTTCAGGAACACTCTTGTGAAACACACATGGTACAGCATGACTCATGACTCAGACGCCAACACAAGGGACTTGATGAACAAATATATGAATGGAAGTTTGACAAAGTATAAAGACATCAACTTTACCTGATGTAAATTTTGCTTCTCCAAATGAATCAGCCTCAAGTCAGAGTTTTCCATATAAAGTAACTCCCTTGGGTCAAGTTTAGAGTCTAGGGTTAGCAAAAATCTAAAAGAGCTGTTCCCTACAAAAATATTCAGTTTTGACTCATGAATCCAGGAGAAGTGTACCCCAGTCCCAAACCTACCATGCTCCTGTGCAGTGAGTGTGTTATTTACATCATCCACTCTGTCAATTCTAGGCTGCCTGACAATGAAACCCTGTTTGGTGAATGCCTTTTCATAAAGTGGGAGGTCACGGTTGATGACATCAGTTTGACCTCTGACCTCAATTGATCTTGACTTTGTCGTTTTGATTTGTTCCAGAAGTATTGATTCCAGCTGGAGAGAATAAAACAAATAATAAATGTAGAAGTTAACAAAATAACTGAAAGCAGTGTACACCATATAACAGGCTTCATTCCATTTAAAATTTTCAAATTAATGTTAAAAAAAAAGATTCACCTGTTGCAATAAGAAGACTATGAAATGTCTTGCATTTCATGAGTACAATTCATAAAGTCCCCACAGAAAAGTGTGAAATTTTCCCCCATGTCTATAGTGTGCAAGATATGCATACAAAAACCAAACCAACCAAGCTAGTCAACACCAACCCCCCCCCCCTCCCCACCCCCAACAAAAAAAACTACAAATCCTCCTCTTCAACTCATTTTGCCTGAAAGTCCATTACTCAGATACTCAGATGCTCAAATTCAATAATACTCTACTTTTTGCCAAACCATGGCCACTTTTACAGATTTTTTAGCTGCATTTAGAACCTGTGAACCACATCACCTATCAACCACTTCCCCTGCATACATCCTGAAATTGAGAATATTAGATATATTTGTTATTAATGACAAACTAAAGATGGGACAAAGTAATTCACCACAGGAGCTTTGCCAAACTAGAGCCACCAGGCACACCATGTACACAAGTACCATTTAAAAGCACAGCTTCCTCTGCACTTCAACATCAGGTTTTACTCTAAACCAACGTGTTTTCACAGCTGACTGTGTTATTAACATGTTTCTGTACCTTCCAAATCTAATGATAAAATTCCACAACTATTAATTTAATCAGTGAAATTTATAAACAAAATCACTGTATAAACATGCTTGTTATTCCATCCAAAGAATGCCCCTGGGTCTTTTTGGTGATGGGTGGGGCTCTATTAGCTGAGAGGTCAAATTGAATTCCCCTCTGATGCAAACATTAAACTGTCAAGAAAGTCTAATTGTCCACAGGGGCAGTTGATCATCCATCTATTCTACTTGAACCATAGAGATGGTTAAACAATCCATGGTTAACAGAGTGAAATGTTTGTGAACCTCAGCATTAATTATTCTAGTTTAATGTTGATGTGCTCTTAAAGGATTTTTGTGTTCAACATAACACTAAACTGGTGTAGTTTTAATTGTTTGCTTTTCTTTTTAGACAAGAATTTCAAGTCATTTATTTATTTCTTTATCTAATGACCTCCTGTAGGAGAAATTTGTACCAGGGTTGATATCCATGCACAACACCGACAAGACGTTTTTTTATGGATTGGATAATACAGAACAGGTATATAAATTATATTTATTATTAAAATCTTAAAATAAAACAATTTGACATAATTTTTAAACAGTCATTAATAAATACTAACTCCCACAAAGTGACTAATAAATCACAACACATCACATACAGTCTCCAATAAAAGCCGGCTCTGTATTTTATTGATCACTGCAAGCTTCCCACAGTGCAAATAATTTATGACCAGATTCATTTCCTTGACTTCCTTTGATTTTGGTTTAGGTTGCAGAAAAACTCACAGGGATCCCTCATTTGAGCTTGGATCCCTTTTTACCATTCATGTACATCTGTGTCTAGGCATAAATGATCACTTTATAAACCTACTTTTGGCATCCCTCCTCTCCTTCTCAGATTTATGTCTTACCATAGAAGCTCCATTCTATATGGTCAGTACCAAGACCCTCAAGCAACCTCAATCAATACAGCACACTTCTAACATAAACACTTCAGACCCAGCAGCTGACATTGATCAAGAATAAAAATATGCTAGTACACTCCATGCTCAAACTCCTGCTATTTTATGAAAATTATTTGAAGCTAGCATTTTGTTTTCAAGGGAAGTCAAGGCACAATAGACCTGATGCACATGGCATTACTGGAAAAGGGCACCCCCACAAAAAGAACAAAAGGAGGTTGCTCATTGGATAATTTTGTGTGATGTGCGTACATACATGCGTGCGTGTGTTTCCGTTGTTTTCATTGTTTTTCCACTAGAGGAGATGGAATGACGTCAGTGGTCTACACTTTTGATTTCAATTGCAATAATATGTAAACCTGTTAGCATTTAAAGGGAAAATAATAAAAATTCATTTTATATTTTCACCCAAAGACACTCTTGAGTTTTTTTTGTTTTTGTCCTCTAATATTGAAGCTTTTAATTTAAAAGGTCGACCCAGAAAAAAAATCCAGAATGGTCGGTACCATTTCTACCCCATTTTATCCAGGCACTTAACGCGAAAAAATATTTAAACAAATGATGAAGAAAAATGGTGGGTGGTCGTTTTTTATCTCTCAATCATACTTTCCACACTTTATGATAACAGACGACTTTAAAATGACAGAAGAAGTCAGTTACACATAAAAAATACAGTGCAGTTCTTCACACAGTTTTGATTTCATAACCTCTACTTATCCTCAGGCACCAGTCCTTGAAAGTAGATGAAAAACGCAACAATGCAAATCCATTGTGAACACGCACAAGGTACTGTCAACTCTTATTGATCCTTTTGATAGTACACTTTTCTCCGACAGTAAGCAAAGAAATTTGCTTACTGTTCAACGTCTTGCTTACTCCTTCCTTTATTGTTCCCACAAACCTCCTTCCCATCACATTACAATTACTTTAGCTTTGGTAGCATTTTGTTATTGCTCAATCCATTCACAATCCAGCTAATAATCACAAAGGCTTGGGTACATCTGTCAACTAGTCACGGTTATTAGCACTTTTCAGCTTAGTTGGGCATTTTTACAACTCTCCCATTATTTATTCTGACCTTAACCTTTATAACCTGTTTTGGGGGGCTAGGTCATAATCAGTTTGCAAAAGAACTTAAGCATCACTTTATAGCTATATATGAGTGTGTAATATTCTGTTGTACTCCATGGTTAAGGTGCAAGCCATGGCTACCTTTAGGGCTTTAGAGTTTCTTGACTGTTAAACTGAATTGCAAAGTGCAAAGTGGTGAAGTCAAACATTACCAATGCTCCCAATAACTTGGGTTAATGTGTAGACCTAAATCAAAAATCAAGAATTGTTCCCATTTGTTAAATAGTTTTGATTACAAATCATGACAAATTTGGTATCTTTTCTTTGTACAAGAAGTAACATAACCTGCTCAGAAATTGAATTGAGATCCTTTCTTGAAGTCAATGACTTACATGAACTCAGACTGCTTCTTTAGTCATTTAATTTGTACCCACTGCCCAGTTTGCCAGAGGAAATTCATTTGCTAAATGTATTTGCATGAGTTCACAAATAATTAAATAGTTTAATCATGGTTTAATGAAGCTAGAGGCCTAATGGATTCCAGGAAGAGGATACTTTCAAATCAACATTATTTTAAATGTTGATGTTGTTTTCTCTTTTAAAGTTGTTTCTGGTTTATTTGTCTTATTTATTTTCCCCCTTTCTTTTTAGGGAGGGTGCCCTTCCCAAAATCTCTTATTTTATTTTTTTCACTACAAACTGAACACCATACTTTAGAAACAGTGTATAAAGATGAAGTATGTTTTGTGCATTGAGGCATTTTAAATAAGAGCAGATTCAGATTTGATTTTCTGAATCTTTCTGATTTAAAGTCAGCAAATTATTTGTTAGTGGTAGTTTCCACTGATGTTATTAACAATAGTGTACATTAAAAAGCCTACACACTAAGTAGGTCTACATGTACCTATACTTCACCATGTCATCCTACATCCACTATGCAGTGATGGTGTTGTGACAGCTCAACTGCTTATTTTTTATCCAAACAAGCAGTCCCGCAAATACCATTGGCAAGAATTTCACATCTGAAGAATTTTCAACAAAACGATTAATTGTGCCTCACTGAGCCGTAGGTCTGTACAATGTAGAAATTTCCCCTTGCAGTGTAAATATTTAGACTAAAGTCAAATTGCCAACTACAGATCAAGTTATAGTTGACTGTATGTTTAGGATGTCTTCATGCTAATTTTTTTTTTTTTTTTTTTTTGGGGGGGGGGGGGGGTTTGCATTACGGAAATACTGATATAAGCCATATAAAAATTGTACACTAATTGTACCCTACTTATTCTGGTGAAAGTCTAATACATTTCTCTTCAACAAAAATGTAAAAATGTAATACTCACTTTGTTTTGCTTTTATGTATTACTGTTACTAAGAAATTTGATCATACAGATTGATTGAGAAGAAGTCCATAACACAAATTGGTGTCATGTATTAGGAAGTTAATGGGCAAGTGAAGGAACCTCAATTTTATTCTTACGATTTGCACATTGATGGATAATACATACACTCACAGAACCTCAGAGTTTGCTTTCTTAATGAACAATAAGAATATTGAGCTTGACTCTATGCCCCTGGGTTTGAGTTGACTGGTCAATAACCCCAAATAGTTTTAGGCCCAGGCTTTTTGCAAATAAGTATTACACCCAGAATGGTCTAAGGTAACCAGCAAAAGCATTTTCAGCAACAAAAATTATTGACTGACAAAAGAATTATTTAACAAGTTTAAAAACAAAAAAAAGCAAACCTCACCTGTTCTAAGTGCTTATAAATTGGACTATCTTCAAGTAAGATGTCGTCCTTCTGCCGAGATTTCCTTTTCTTCACAATGTCATCTTTCAATCTCACTTCCTCTTCTATGATGTTTTGGGGCCTCATATAGGCTCTGCTGAATGGTCTGTCGTCTAGCTTCAATGTTCTCTCCATTGTTTCATCCATCATCTCACTACTACTGAGAGATTTGAGCAGCATCATGGAATTGGACTGGTAGGTGAGATAGAGGGAGAAACACGCCAAGCCCAGCGCAGAGACAAGAATACTGGTGATCCGTGAACGACAGAGACGGCTGAGTTTGTATCGCAAAAACCTCATCCTCCCCACAAGGGTTGGCTACTACCTCCACTACTGATGCTTGTTGTTGACTAGACCAAGCAGTAGTACCCACTCATCACACTGCAGACGTCTTCTGATAAATCCCCTCTGGCATACACTCCACCAATGCCAATACTTGCTGGCATTACATTAACTAGGACACCCAAGTTGTAGCCATACTTCTTCCTCTATTTATTGACACTGAACCCTGTATTGTTAGGAAATAGAAAGGATAATTTTAAAAAACTCATTGACAATTGATGGATAGGCCATGTTAGGCCCAGGCAAGGGCACAAGTAACAAAACGTTGCTCCTGTCATTCACAACAGTATGAACAGACAGTGAAAAGATGTGTCATGCAAACTTGGCATTACATCAAAAATCTCATGATTGATGCAGAACAAGAGTACTCCAGATTGACTTGGCGATCATATATCTAAACAATAACAGGACCTGGGCCAACTTTATAACAAATTACTTCAAGCAGAAAATGTTGATGAGCAAATATTTGTGCTTGTTTCCCTTAGTTACATTTAGCCTAATGATTATGCACACACACAAATATCTGACAGAAATAAACTGCTTTCCTTTGTTGTGACTAACACATGATCACAACTTGATGCAAATTTCACTGGTTGGTTGTATGGTGTTTTTATTGAAAACAAGAGGATGGGAAGTAATTTACTATTCCCCGAAACAAAGATGAACTTTCCCTTTTAAGAAGGTTTCCATTTAAAAAGATAATTTTTCTAAGAAACAATTCTCTTGTTTAACAAAAACAAATATTGCTCCAGTGGTCGAGTACCATTTTATTTCAAATTCAAGCCCTGGTACAGGTTTCTATGTACATGGTGTATGTTTATACTTTGCCTGTATAAGGTGAAACTACAACCATACAACCTCGTTCTTATGAAACATAATGGCTTTGGCTTGTCACCCCAAGATCACGCAAACAAATATTTGTATGGTAAAATTTATTGCTCCGATTTATTGCTGTACACTCTTCAATGGTATCAGCCTCAGGGGGTTCACACTGACTAAACCAATAAATATTGGTTACAACACCACTTGCTGTATTGCAAGTATTAATTATTACAGTATAATGTAAAATTAACACATGCCATATGGCAACATGAATGTAATTGAAAAATAGTTGTTGGCAAACAAATTCCTTAAAAATTTACTGACTATTAAGAAGAAAATGAACATTTCAAGTTTGTTCACTCAAAATCAAAATCACTCTACATAGGCTGTGTACAGAGCCTTAACACTCTCCGCCTATCAGCGACAGAGATCCTAATTGTAATTTATTTGGGACAGAAAAATTCTTCTACTGATTCGACCACTGGAAGCTCCATCACTGCCCTCCATGCACGCCCTTTGCGAAATAGGCTCCACCCTTCCTTATACTGGCCCATTCCAGAAAAGATATGGAGAAGCTAAGTACACTTGAGTCAACATAATAATGGTGGATAGCTCATCAATGAATGGACCTGAATAAATATCACCAGATCTTTGGCTGGACTTGTTTATCTCTTGCTACTACAGGAAAACAAATCTAAATAAAGAGCAGACTGCTGAAGATTATAGGATTAATGAACCCACATGGCTTTTTGATATCAAGGATTTGGCTGCCAGCTATGGCTTATCATGGAAGTTGTCTTTTGAAGCTTTCATGCATGTTTGAATAAACCGATACATTAACAATGTCAGCATCAAATGCAATTTTGACCCTTCATGAAACGAAACATGAGGACATTTATGAATGGGAATAAAAGGGTACTCTTATACAGCCGTTTAAAACTTTTGACTCGGTCCTTTATCCAACGACCCTGCTGGTTTTAAATGGCCATTTAAGACCTCGTCGCCACTCTTTTATTCCCTTAATAAACCACAGGGGAAACTGATTGGGTAATTTTGAATTCAAATATTGGTGTGAACAAAAAATTGACTAGAACGGGATTTGAACCTACAACCTCCAGATTTAAGTGCTGGTGCTCCATCAACATGAGCTATCTAGACCTAATGTTGGTGGTCTCCCAAATGATTTGTCAGTATCTTTGTTGGGGGTTCTAGTCAGAAGCCATTCAACCTGAAACTGCCATCTAACCAGGGATAGTACCAAAGTATACGATACAACCTAGGAAGCAGCAGGACAGGGTTCACCTTAAGGGGATGCGACATTTTATTTCAAATTCCACTTAATAAACTACAAGGTAAACTGACTTGGAAATTTTAATTCCATTTTGGAGGTTGAACAACGAAAAATTGACTAGAACTGGATTTGAACCTGCGACCTCCTGCATGTTAATCCAGAGTTCACAGTTTTAAATCTTTTCCTCGTCAATTTTTCTTTGTTCACCCCAAAAATTGTGTCAGACTTTTGATACACTTTCCAGAATTTATGTAACCATGGTTTCAATCAATGGTATTCCAACTGTGGAAGAACAAACCATTGTTTCAATCAATGGTATTCCAACTGTGGAAGAACAAAACTTGTGCTTTTTTTGTAGTGTAATGGAATTCATTAACCATTAAAAAAAATAACAAAGTATCATTCTAATTTAAACCCCCAATCAGTTTTCAGCTAAAATTCCATGAGAGAAGACCACATTTTTCCTGAACCTTTGGCACACAGAGACCATTATAGAATAATTATACTGTTTTAGTTTACAGATACAATGAATCGAGTCATTTGGGCTCTTAACGTGACCTCCCTCACCCCAACACCCATGCACCAGAGATATTCACAGCAACTGTCTTGTCAATAACAATTCAAAATGATTAAGAAAGAGTTGCTCCTTTATAATTGTTCAGTGTAAAATATCTTAATGAAAACTGCCAAGGAATAAAGTCAGCCTGTATGTTCTTTGTGATTGGATCAATCAAACATAATCATCAGGGTTGTTAGCACTCTGCAGTAGGGTCTGGGTCATTCAACCCCAAGCATTGCAGGTGTTGTACACCACTATGCAATCCCATTGTGATTATAAATCACTGCACTCTATAAACAGCTCTAGGCCCTCCAGATATCTAGTTATGAGAAAGATCCAGTTATATTTGTAACTTTCTTATGATAAAATGGAAAGGTGGGTATGCATACAAACCTCACATAAAAGGAAGTGCACCATGTGCCATACAGATAATTTGCAGTGTTTAAGAAATGCACAACTAGCTCATGAGCAAATGGTCTTTTAAGGTGGGGGGGGGGGGTGGTTATGTATGTATGTAATGTATCAAACCTTTCATTTGTGTATTTTTTTAATCTCATTCGGGGGGGGGGGGGGGGCAAGAGGGGGGAGGCAAGGGTTCTGAGTGGGGGACCAGGCCCCCTGCCTCTCTGGTTATGCCACTGTACTGTCTTGTCTCTAAGCCAAATATAAAAGTTTGTTATTAATAAACAATAAATCAGACAGGGATGAGAGTCATTTCTGACAAAAAGGTGTGAAACTAGGATTTAAATAGAAGGAAGTATGTTAAAATGATGGCATTTCCACCTCTTTGTAAGGCCTGGAGATATAGATTGAAATCAACTTCTTAGTATCCACAGCACTAGAGAAGTAAGATTTCTTCATATCTGAAGAAAATAATATTTATTTTTTTCACCAGGCGGAAAAAGTCTGAATATAGATAAAAGTCTGAAGAATCTCCTCCCTGTAAATCAGTTTAAAATATAAACCTGTTATAATATGATCTCCTTATGTTTGTTTAGTTCATTTTATCCGGGATGCCCACAAATAAGACCCATGGTCATGATATAATGCCACTTGTGGAAACAAGAAATGTAACCAAAATGTCTGAATTTGATTGATTCCACTGTTGTGGTAGAACAAGCGTTTCTTAACATTCCACCGGTATCGTCACATAACACATCATGAGCCAGGCTTATTTTTGTGGGTGTTTGCAAAGACCATTATTTTAAAATAAAATAAATTTAAGAATCTATAAAAGGGGTTGCAACAGGTATATTTTCATGTAAACTTTTGTTTGCTGGCCACATTCCCAAAACAAGACAATTATTACTTCAAGAGCCGATTAAAACCATCATGTACTTGCTGTTAGCAACTTCAAATTGGAAACAATGTTTTTATCACTTTTTTTCTTATAGATTTATATTTCTGAATAACCCACCACTTCCTAATTACCCTCAACCTCTTCTCAACACAAGATACAGGCTGCTAGAAGGTATACAATTCTGCTACAGTGGTACCTTTGGACTTGATACTTCACAATATATACAATACAAACAGGATCTTAACAATTACTAGTATAATTGCTCCCAGAGGCCAGATTGTTTGACCACAGTACACTGGCCCTTCTGTGTTGCTACAATAGGAGGGTGGTGTTACAGCACTAAACCAACACCTCTTTAGGAGGGTGCAGGAGCAAGTTACATTTCAAAGCCATTTGTTTGAAATTTTAAGGCCAATAATTCAAGTTACATTTACAACCATGTTCACTGTGTACTGGTCACTGGTTTCTTTTATGTTCACTGAACATGTCAAGCAAATAACTTCTAGCTCTTGCAAACTTTGCTCTTATCACAAGTGTTTAATCTCACCAGGATCTAATGGACTAGTAATAAAGTTTACAATTGGAAACTAGGTTATACTTGTAATAAACTTAGGCAATAAAAACACATTTTATGAGTTTGTTTCTTCCCTCAGCTGCAGCTCTAACCAGAGTGTCTACATTTTGGAACAAGAAACTCTGGATCACACTTGGAATTTAAACTGTTTTGTCTGTGACTTCTTGTAGATCTTGTAGGAAATGCCATAGTTTTCTGAAACTTACAAAAAAAAACATAAAATCCCTGTAACACCAGAAACCTCCCAATATACCCCCCATTTGATAAACCCACTATCCTCCTGTCCTCCAACCTCCCAATATACCTCCCATTTGCTGACCCACTATCCTCCTATCTTCCTGTCTCCATCCCTGTCACATCAGAAACCTCCCATTTGTTGACCCACTATCTTACCTACCATGTCTCCATCCCTGTCACATCGGAAACCACCCAATATACCCCCCATTTGATAAACCCACTACCCTCCTATCCTCCAACCTCCCAATATACCTCCTATTTGCTGACCCACTATCCTCCTATCTTCCTGTCTCCATCCCTGTCACATCAGAAACCTCCCATTTGTTGACCCACAATCCTAACTACCATGTCTCCATCCCTGTCACATCGGAAACCACCCAATATACCCCCCATTTGATAAACCCACTACCCTCCTATCCTCCAACCTCCCAATATACCTCCCAATTGCTGACCCACTATCCTCCTATCTTCCTGTCTCCATCCCTGTCACATCAGAAACCTCCCATTTGTTGACCCACAATCCTAACTATACCATGTATCCATCCCTGTCACATCGGAAACCACCCAATATACCCCCCATTTGATAAACCCACTACCCTCCTATCCTCCAACCTCCCAATATACCTCCCAATTGCTGACCCACTATCCTCCTATCTTCCTGTCTCCATCCCTGTCACATCAGAAACCTCCCATTTGTTGACCCACAATCCTAACTACCATGTCTCCATCCCTGTCACATCGGAAACCACCCAATACACCTTTGTCTACCCATTATCCTCCTATCCTCCCATGTATCTATCCCTTCCACATTGGTAACCACCAGTGGTGCATTATAAATTTGGTTCCATTAGTGAACACAGGAATACTACACAATTCAACTCACCCTTGTAACAGGATTACACGATGGCCAAGCAACAAGATTAAGGGGAGACGTCCCTGATTATGTATGCCTACAGCTTGACAGCTTGCTTGGCTAACAACCTTACACTGTGCCCCCTTAGCTGGAACTACAACTTGGATCATAAAATACTAACTATATATATTGGTCATGTAGATAATCTGGTGATTTGGTTCTCGTCACTGGGTGATGAATTTTTGACACAAGATTGTGTTTGGGTTGAAACACCCACTTTGATGAAAAGTGCTACAAATCAGCTCCTTGGGATTTGTAACTTTGTAAGACGACAAAAGATACAATATATCCTTGGTATGCTGTATATGAATAATTGAATTTGCTTGAGTTTGCTGATGCATAGAGCAAGGGCAGATGTAAGTGGTGTCAATGGTGTGTATGAATTCCATCTGATAGCAACACCATTCTGTAGCAACACCGGTCAAAATATCTAACCTTAATGGAGGCTAAAGGGGTAGTAACAAAATGAAAATGCACAAATTTACTGAAAAACCATGAACAGTTACTTATAAAACAGACCACTAAAGTTTTCAAATTGTTTGTATGGTGGCTATTTGATAAGTAGCTAGTGGTAAACAACTTTTGTCTTCCCAACCAATGACGTATTGCACATTTTAAACAGAGGGGATTGCTTGGCTTTAAAAACAAATGTTGTTTCTATTATAAATTACAGAAATGTTAATAAATTACTTCAAATATTTCTAAGATAAGTGCAAATGGTGACCTTAAAATGAGTTTCAAGAGTACTTTGCTTTGTCTGGACCATTTCCAACTCTAAAAATTATGAAACTGAACATAGAAATTATGTTTGCAACAGTTGAATAAAAAATAATGTTACAGTTGAATAAAAATACCTGGGCCCAACCTCATGAAGCTGGTAAACACAAAACCTTTCCAAGTACAGAAAAATCTAAGTAGAGACAACTTGTAAGCCAAAATGTAATAGTTTACACTGTTGTAACTGGTACCATATTAACTTTTTTGCTTAGCACTGACATTTGCTGAGCAATGTTTTCTGATTACCAGCTCTATGAAATTTTAATGTGAACATCACCTTTAACTTGAGATCACTAGCTGTTCTAAATATTGACATGGACTTTGATAAACATTTTGTATATTTCAAAAGTGTCAATGGTTCAGATCAATCTTCAAGTTGCCTCATATTTCTGTATGTTATTGGTCTATCACCTTTTCAAAGCAAGTTGTCCAAATATTTGTTTTGGGATCATACTTCACTGCAGTTGACAGACATTCAAGCAATCAAGAAACCTGTGTACATGTTTCATGTCATAGGGCTGTACCTTCATTTCCAAAAGCAAGTTTGGAATTACTGTAATTTACAAACAGCATGTCTTTACCACACTGTTAAAATTATGAAACATCATTCTAAAAGATTGACATCAATATAATTGTCTTTGAACTCCGACTTAATCCAAAGACTTTCATAGTCACCACATTCTAGGCACTTTAAAAGTGCTCAGGCCTTAATTGTAAAGTGAAAATTAATCACTACATGAAAAATAGTTCTGCATGCTTATAAATTATCTCATGTTTGTGGAAATTAAATCTTGGATGTAGCCAAATGTTTACAAGATATCTTTTACAATAAATGGTTAAAGCCCTTTTTAAACGGCAGACAGGAACAAACTCACTGATCTACTCTGTAAAAAAGTTGATGAATCATTCAAAGTACAATGTTCAAAGGAAAAGTCTACAGGCCAAAATTTCACCCTAAATTTTATTTCAGAAACTGAAGACACCATTGGTTGTTAGTTTTCTAGTCAACAGTCCACACTGCATCTTCGTTTCCTAAATACACAACTGGTTTTATCTCATGTATTTGTTTGTACTTACAATGTAACAAGTTGTGAACACAGCGTCAGTTGACTCCCAGCCTCACCCCTAATCAAGCGTTGTCCGGTCCTGTAATTTTTAAAATGGCCGACAATATATTCCTAGATCCTACACTTACCTAGGTGTGCAAGGGCATAGCCTGGCTGAGAAGGGGCTTCTACATAGTGTAAGAAAGTATCAGCCTGATCCATGCGTCAACAGGAAAGCTGAATTTAGAATCCACCAATCATGCCTCGCCATCTTGTTGCATCATGGAGTCTGGCGAGGAAAAGGATAATTATAGACCATTGGTGGTTTTCATGAGTAAAAACATGGCCGATCTGATGCGTGGCTTATATGGATATTTAAAGCCGTGTCGCGTGTGAGAGTGTGAAGAAAGGAAACACTGAAATTGTAATTGGATGTACCATCTTCTTTGTTTCATCTTGTGGAATAAACCACCAGTACATAATTGGATTAAGGAGTAGTGGTGTTGTCTGATAGTTTAAAGGTAAGGAAGTTGTTGATTGTCTGGTGTTTCTTGACATTACACTCATATGTCTTTCCACAAGTACACATTCACTAAATCTAGTGAGTTACAACATGAACAACAAAACTTTATGATTGGTCATTTTCAGTTTTGTACTTACCATATTATCAAAATAGAAAACTTTGGGTGGTTCATGTGTCATTGTTGATTATTCCTATAAAAAAGGAAATACTTCATTGTTTTTTAGAAGAACAAACTAATTTCCATCCTATTGTTTTTTAGTTATACAATAACAAAAACCTGTCAAATTCAGTAGTCACATTTTCGAGAAAATGAACCGTAGTTCTGTCAGTGAATTGGTGCGATGATGTTCGGTTGGTTTATTTTCAGTTGTGGCAATTGAAATAACCAACCAATGATTTCAGAGATTTTCAGATAGAAATGTTTCTCTATAGGATTGGTGATTACTTGATAATCATTGAGCTTTAAGCTTGAAACTAATCTCTTTTGTGTGATAATTACCAATCGTTTCATTTGTCTGAGTGCCATACAGTCTGCTCTAGAATGGCACAAGGTCGTGGGTTCGAATCCCACCCTAGCAATATACCTGTGGGTTTTTTACTATCGCAGGACTCGTGAAAGCAGAGAATACAATGCTTATCACACATAAAAAAAATAAATTAAAAAAGACAGTGTTGAAAGACAATGTTTACATATGGACCAGTGATAAGAAAGCTGGCAGACTAATGAAATGACAAGCCAACTGTATGTCTAAACCCTAAAGTGAAGTCAGCCATAAATTTTACATGTTTTCTTTCTTTGCATTATATATTTTAATAATGGTTATAAGATTTACTGGAAGTGTTTGCTCTTGCAAAGTTGCAATACTGTTAAAATAACACACAGAATATGGAGTCTCCGTGCCTTGTGTATTAATCATCAATTAAAACCAGACAGTTTAAGGCCACTTTATCCAAAGGATTAGGCCTAAATACAGCATTGCTATCAGACACCCATAGGTGTATCTGATCTCGCTTGACAAATTTAGACTGCGCTACATTATTAGGGTGTTAAGTACCAACACAATTTCAAACTTGTTAAGTTAATATTCCGGCACTTGATGTATGAAAGTAAATTTCTCTCTCACTTTAATCAAAATGGTTCTTTCTATCTTTGACCAGAATGATGGAACACATAAATAAAGAAATAGCAAACATTACAATGTTAAACTCAAAAACTTTTGGTTTCATGTATTTTTCACCCGAACTTCTGGTTTGATTGGGAAGCAAGGTCAAATTATGTCACCACTGTTTATAAAACTATTGCATACATCAAACCTAAATAAATGACATAAAGATTAAATTTATAGAAGCAGTAATAAAATAGTAAATTGACACCTTAAATGATGATAAACATCGATAAATAACTGTAATGACTGTGAGCTCTGTTTCAATTTGTTTAAGATTGGGTCGGACTATCTCCACAATCTCAAATCTCCAAGAAGATTGAAAATTGAAATCAATGTTATCTTCAATGCTCGATCTCGTACCTTTCCTTTTTCATATGTTCAAAAATATCTTTTAATAAATATATTCTTGGATGAAGTTTTAGAGAAAAAACAAATGTACCTGACACAAGATGAATCTTCAACTTTATTTTGCAGAGAGAAGTGGGAGCATGCACTTAAATTCTTAAGCCTTGTTAAATCCGTACCAAATACTTTAAGTGTTTGACATTTACAAATGAGATTGAATGGGTTTGCCATACTCTTTTATGATTGGGCTGACGTGTGCAATTTCACAGTCAGCTAAAATGTGTGAAGGATTGCTTTCCCACATTTAGGGAGAGAGCTAGGGTGTTTTTCACTTGCATAATAACTAAAATAGAGATCAGGGCTAAATAAATACATGTACAATATTTAAAAGAACATACAATTGTTACAATATACACAACTGAAAGTTTTGCATGAGTTTCCAGCAACCTACATTAATTAACTCTAAAGGTAACAAGCACAGTATTTGAAGATTTTGTAGACTACTGCTCTTTTTTCTATTTGCAAATTTTGTTATACTATACTTTTTCACTTGAAAAAGACAGTATTATAAGAACAAAGATTTTTTTTAATAACTGAATATATCTTTAAGGGTATTCCCATGGCATGTTACATTTCTTGATAACAATTTAGCAAAACTTTACTATAAAAACATTATTACAAATTACTTCTACAAAGTGAAAAGAAATTATGTATCTAATGCTTTCTTCTTTTAGCCCCTTACCAATAGTGACTTTTAGCCTGGTTTGGGGTGAGCTTGCATAAAAATGTGTTCTTTTGCAAACAGGCAATCAAACGATTAACAGAATAATGTGGTAAATAAAATGTCACTGGCAATGTTTAAATGTCCAGTTTTCTTTCAATCAGTATGTTTTTTTAAAGTATTCTACATCTAAGACTGTAGGTCTAATTGGGACAAAACAGTGAGTGTGAACATCAAACTGTTTTACTGCTGTAAGCATGTTCTACAAATGTTGGTGTTCGCTTGATACTTATTTATCATACTAACATTGACAATGGTTTTTTATGTTAACAAACGGAGAAGGAAGGTGAAAATAAGTAAAAAATGCTACTGCCAAAAAGCAGTTATGGCAACTGATTAGTTAGGATATAGTAAATGTCACTGAACTCTCCTTTGTTTACCTAGCCCCCCGCCCCCCCCCCCCAACTGGCAACCAAGTTTCCACCTAATGAACTTTTGAGTAACCACGAAACATTATTAATAGGCATACATGTTATTGCGTTCTTATCGTTGAATGTGATCAAGTTTTATACAATCTGTTATTTTCTTAGAAATATAATTTATTTCCTAAACACTCATTCAAAGGTTAGTTTTATTTTAGAAAATGAATTTGAAGATGCCAGCAAAACACTTGGTGACAAGTTCCTGCATGTTATGCTAACTTATTTTTTTGTTTTTTTTCTGTTTTTGTTTTTGTTCTTGTTATTTTTCCAGTTGAAACAGAGGCCTACTATGTTTTTTGTTTGTTTTTTGTTTTGTTTTGTTTTTTGCCAAGTTGTCAAAAGTATTCATACTCATTAACTTATTTTCTCACAGAAGAATTATGTAGGGAATGTTCTTTTTACGAGTGTCTGTCAGAGTTTCCCTTTAAAGTCAATAGGAATATCAAGCACCTCCATCTGAATGACAAGCAATGAACTTAGTGTCAACGGAACGATGGAAGCTGAAGAGGGAGGCTATGGTGTATTTATTTTAGGGGCCATTAGCTGGACCTGCTGGTCCTTTCTCTATCGTATCAGGCAGGTTGACTGTGATCAAATCCCTCTATGAAGGATGAGGTCATTCAACATTCTCAGTGGCTGAGGGGAAAGCATGCATCCATATGGGTTTCTAATCAAAATCAACATGCAGTGTAAACAAAAGTTATTTTGTTTTTTTGGAATCATTGGGTAAAATCAGTCCACGTACTCTTTCTGTAAGAAATTCAAATTTGACGTGGAACATAAGGGATTCATTCACCTCTCAACTTTAAGACACATTTTTGATATAGGGGGCCTACAAAGTGGCAGATCTTCTAATTTCAACAAGTTATTTTCATCAACACTAGTATACTACTTCAGAAAGTGATTTATAAAAATGTTTGCACATAAACTTAAACAAGATGAAACTGACAAGGTCATACCATCTTCCTGACAATTAACATAATAAATAAAAACAACTCCTAAGGAAGATCTAAACCATTTTCAAGGTAAAAAATAGATGGGGAGGTACATGTAGCCGTCTGTGAAGCCACCCAACGTTGCCACTTTATTTTACTAGGTTTTACTCAATTTTGCACGGGGTGCGACTAACAAAATGTAATTACATTTGCATGCATGCACTGTGTGCACACCAAATATTCAAGCATACACAAGCTGCGCTACACATTACTTGAATGCTCTAAAGACATATGTAAGCAGGATTTTGATTGGCAATCATTTTCATCAATCCTAACAGTACGAGCCTTAACAATGACCAATCAGTAAAGCTTTACATAGTTAGACCAGAACCTTCCTTTACAACACTTTTTTTAAGAAGGTCAAAGGGTGGTGCTGTTTGTATTACGGTGAGTTGAAGTCGGTATAGGCCCTACTGAAAACCCAGATTTTATACACAAAACTGTGATAAATTCTGCCAAAACAGCAATTGATACAATCCTAAAAAGTACAGGATTTTACTTAAATAAAAACTTAATATTTTACAATGTATAGGGGCCTACCAGTGACATGACGAATTATGTTGACTTCCTTACATTCTTTTAAGAAGTCAAAGTGTTGCTCCTCTTTTTAGTTGTGTACAAAAAGTGATACAGAGTTGCAGTTTTAATTTAATGGCACTTTCCATAGCGGAAAAATCAGTGATACTGACTGTGTGAATGCTTGGAAAGGAGCGCTAATAAATTGATAAGCTATGAAAGCTACAACTCTCACATTTGTGTGACATTTATACAAACTGAGAATATTGTGATTGTGATTATCTGGTTTTGCTTTGCATTGATGGCTCCCTGTAGTTTCTCCAACATCAGTTGGCAAAAACTTGTGATGTGACGTTGCAAAAAGAAACGGTCTATAGTTTTTAGAAATCAAGAACAGTTGTGTGTATTGACCCCTTGCACACACCTCATATGCGTAAAATTGTGCCATGCTCACCATTTTGGGAGCCAACAGGTATAAAAATTTGCTTTTATAAATCACACAGGGATATTGACTACTAATGGCACAACCAAGGTTATTGTGATAATGATGTCAGTACTATTTAAAAGTACATTATAGGATTGGTGTTCATTTAAATTTTGTTTAATTAGTATCAGTCTGAAAGCTTACTGATTATAAAGTTCATACTGTACATTGCAATCTTCCATAAAAATATTTGTCTGAAAAAAGAGGATTTGAAGACCCAAATTTTAATTTCAGTTGTAACAATGAAATATGATTTCATGCTGAAAAGTGTGCTCAGTTTTTCACTATTTTCTCCAGACACAGACAACAGATTGAGCCCATATTTTCAGGGTTTTTTTTCATGTAATTGAATCACACAAAGTAAGCACTGCACTATCATTCAACTTAGCAATCATTTTAACTTTAATGTGAATTTGCAGTAATATCAAACCATTTTTCGCTGATTATCTAAACAAAATTCACAATAATCATTTTTTAAAGTAAACAATTTCGTCAGTGACTCATATCCCAAGCTAGCTGTGCATACCGCCGGCAGTCATTACGCCGTGTTCAGTGCCAGTGCCAGCGAACCCTGTCGCCCTCGAATTCGAAATCTGCCTGGCACCATATTATGTAATTAAACACGGACCACCGCACAGACCGAGCAATGCGGCCCTGTGTTAGAGTGCGTAATATTGTCAGATCAGACATTTTAACCAATTCTGGTCTTATTTCAAAAGAAGAGCGAATGAAAAATTACTCAATAAGGTAATTAGGTTCCATATTTACCTCATCGATACAGTCCTGATTAATGTAGAGTCGTAGAGCTACGGTAGAAATGGGCCAAGGTGATTTCTGACAGTACTTACTTCTACTTCTAGAGTAGTAGAAGCGTTACTGGTCGTAAAATAATAATAATAGTGCACGTGAATCGTCCCCGCGCGGTTGTTTTGGTTTGGTGGTTGTTCGAGCGCCCTCTGTTGAGAAAAATATTTATTTATAAGTACAACAAAAATCACGTTCGAGAAAAAACGCTTTCGGTCGAATTCATGCAGATGTTCAAGTTGTGATATCATCAAATTAGCTGGGTTTTTTTCTTCAAACGGACTTAAACTCCAGAAGTTGAACACTTACGTTTCTTGGGCGCCTCTTAAGGCGGATTTTGGCGCTACATACTCCGTCGACCCGAGTGGCAATTTGACACGAGGGCGATGACACGCACCACACACACCACACACCACACACTACACACCGCACACATCACGATCACTCATGCAGTCAGCTACGTTTACCGTAGTCTTCACCCCCACATCTTCTTTCGTCTTCACCATGTTCTTGATTGGCCTCCCTCTGCAACCGGTTCAAATTCTGCCCCCACCCTCCCCTTCCCCCGACCCTGCACATTGTTCAGGCGCTGGGAATATCCTGGACATTCCCGCTAGACAATTTATTTGAAAGCATGGTGTTGAAAAGAAAATTAGAAGCAGATGCGTGGGGTGCGAACTAAGTGGGTCCCACAGTTTTAGTGAATACTCGGTCTGTTTGTTCTTCAAATAATTGTTTGCTGCGCCCTTGCTCATTGTCGTTTCCTCACAAAAGGTAGCAGGCCTACTGGTATTTTTGTGTTTAGAGACAAACGCGTAGTCAAAACCACTAAGGTATCGAATAATGCTTAGTCTGTTTTTTTGGCCGATTTGACCCGAAAATTCAGATTTAAATTTCAAATAGCCGGTTTAGATTTGAAAAAGTCACAAGCTATCATTTAATTTAGGTGAGGTGTCGAAAACATGGAGCCGTCGATAAGTGGTAGGCTAGTTAAAAACTACAAAACGAATTATAGTCGGGATCCTGACATTATCTCACGTCCATCAACCATGTACAATTTTGAATGTTACATGTGTTTCGTGCATTGTCCGTGGTAATGTATGTTTTTCGTTTTGAAACAGCATCATCTGTCAAAATTCGTTCAGAAATAAAATAGACGAAAATAATTTCGGCGAAAATCGTACCGATAAGTTAATAAAGTCTCCAAAGTCTGCCATGAAGTCTCCAAAGAGCAATAGCGCCACCTATTGACAGAATTTGTTGATCGCCCCCCCCCCCCAATGAAATAGTTTATTCCAACAGAAAGATATTGGACAAAACAACGTCTACTAAAAACTAACAATTTATCGATGTTAATAAAATTGATATAAAAATGATTATTTGTTATGAAAACATGAGGTACATGTTGTATACAATTCTTAAAATATATATCTTTTAAAGCACATCGAAAAATGTAAGGGGTTTAAATTTGGTAAGTGCAAGCTTGAGGGCGCGCCATTTTCATTATTGCTTGCATTTTGAGCAAGTTGGGTCGGCGCTGCAGCTGTACAGTTCCTCTCGGCTGCACTGCATGCATCCCATGCTGGTGTCACGCTGATTCGTGTGTGTACGATCGAAAGACCACAAGAACGCCTCACGGTCGGTGTAAATGTTGTACGAAGTTACTACACTGAAAGTCTACCCCTCCATCCATTCACTGTTTGACCATTGACGGACGACCGCTGGAAGTTGAACTGTCGATACTGCTGGAGAAGCCGTCGTGCTGCATGCACGATCTTATCATTTGACAGGTGAACAATCCCCCGATCCTCCTTTGATTGGCAGTTTAATTTAACTGTTCATGATGATCAATCACAAAGTACTAACTATAAGTACTATTACTAAGAAGTAGGCCTATCACATTATCAGATGCTAGACCCACTGGGCACTGTACTCTGTTTTTTGAGATTTTGACAATTATATGTCACTCATACTACCTACTTAGTAGTAGTACTAGTAGTACTACTACTCTAGTACTAGTAGTAGTAGTACTAGTGCCCCAGTATGTATTGGCGCTCGAATTAAAATGAATCTTTCTGAACAAAAGACTTCCATAATTACAACAAATACTCAACAGAATTGCTAGAAAACTTGCCTACTGGTTTCTCAAGATATCAAAGATGAAATAAAACTTAAAGGCATTTTATTGTACTCACGAGAAAATTAAAAAAGGCCCCCTAGTAAAAGTTTTGTCATTACAAGCTGTGTTTTACTACTAAATAGTCACATGACACTCAACGACTGTTTCCGTATGTATTAAAAGTCATATTAACACTGCGAGGATTGTGTGTTCGCTGATGCCCTGACTTGCATATTGTTTTGCGCAATCAATGCAGGATACCAGCTGTGTAGTGTTGGCTGCACAGCACTGGTTGCATTGAAATACACGCTCCCTCTGGGTAGCCATTGTGGAGGGATCGTTGACACTTCACAGCTGGTATCCTGCGTTGACTGCGCAAAACAATGTGCAAGTCAGGGCATCAGCGAACACGCAATGCTCGCAGCTCTAATACAACTTTTAACATAAGGAAACAGTCGTTGAGTGCACGTTACTATAGTAGTAGTAAAACGCAGATTGTAACGACAAAACTTTTACTAAAAAAATCATTGATTTGGAGGACAGAAAATGATCGTGAGTACAATAAAATGCCTTTTATTTCACCTTTGATATCTTGAGAAGCCAGTAGGGGATAATCCAGCAGTTCTGTTGAGTCTTTGTCATATTTTTGGCAATTTTTTCAACGGGGTATCACAGATTCGTTTTAAATCCACCTCGTCAAAAGTGCAGCTGTACTCCTTTTTTGAGATGTTGACTTATCGGTCGTTTGACCGATTAAGTCAAAATCTCATTAAAGGAGTAGGCCCCTACAGTGCCCCAGTTACTGGGTGCAGTGTGTGATCATATTAATATTCATAGAGCAAGATGGTGCCATTAAAAAAAAAAAATTGTATTAATTAAAATGGACATCTTCAGCCTGCCTGGGCTGTGAGGGCTCGATGTCACATAACATTAAGAATAAGATTCATCTTAAAATTAGTTGTCAATATTGCCATAATAATTAATAGTTAAATTGTGGCATCACACTTTGTTTTTTATTAGCCCCATAAATAGTGCCAATACGCTGGACTACCTCTGCTCCGACCTTGGCCATACTACCCTTTGCCCCACAATGTGACATCAACTCTTGAGGGCGCATCATGGTCCATAAAAATATTTTTTTTAATTCAATTTTTTAAGTATAAGTGCTTGAGATCAGTTTGTGCTGCTTTGTACAATTTAAATGAACTAAGAGTCAGTTAACCAATTATTTTAGAACTTGTTTTCTACCATGGAAGGTTTCTGGCAGGGTAGGATTGTTTCACTTTTAATGTACAAATGTGTAATGGCTCACAACATCTGCCATCAAGTCTTTGAGGTTCGATCTCAAGTCTGTAACAAGTTAAAGTTTCAAGACACTAGTTAAGTCTCAAGTCTTTAAGGCCAAGTTTCAAGACACTAGTTAGTCTCAAAGTTAAGTGTCAAGACAATTTAGGCAAGTCCAAGTCAAGTCTCAAGTCCCAAAACAGTGGGATTCCAGTCAGCCTCAAGTCTGATTCACAGACTCTAGTTGTTACTGTGATGTGGTTACCTTTTCTCCTGTTGAATGTATTATGTTATTGTAATTGTGTGGGATTTTAGTCTTTTGGTTTATACCTTTCTGATTGTTTTACTATTGTGTTAAGTTTTATGATTGTATCTTATGGTATTGGGCTTTTGAACATATTTTTGGTGAAATGCACACCATAAATTTGGTGTTATTATTTGGAAGGGGGACATTGACCACAGATCTTACAGAGTCCCAACCTTCTCCCCACCATGTATGTCAGGTTCAAATATCCAATCTGCTGAAACATTCTTGTGGTCAAACAAAAATGCTAAGATCTAGAGAGCTTCACAAAGCCTCTACACACATCAACCCACAGGTAGACCACAACATTTCTGGCCTTTTTGAAAGTTTTAGTTTCCCTAACGCTACTACCTGCTACTTTGGAATTGTTCCTCAGATTAAATGAGATATTCAGTGAAAGTACTACAGAGTGAGTCATTGCATCAGTTTGGGTGTAAAATTTCACCATGAGAAAAAATAAAACTAGCTGTTGCAAACTGCTTACCAACCAAAAGGACCTGTTGTATTAAATGCAACAAATTGTTAGTGGCCTTACGTTTCGACCATTTTCGTCTTTGAGAAAGACTCTGCAAGGGTCAAAACAAGAGGCCACTAACATTTTTTTTGCTTTTAAAATTTCTCCAAGTTACAGAATTGCCACTTTCGAGAAATATCTTTGAATGACAAAATTGACTTTGTTGTATTTAGTCTTTAGAGGCAGTACGAAATTATGTTTTTATTATGCGAATTAATTAGTTAATAGTAAGAATCAAACCAAACAATTAAAAAAGCAAGTCAAAAACTCTGTATAGGGCCTACTCTATCTTGTTGGCTAACTGTTTGTAGAAAGTCAATGGGATTTACAATTATACATGTAGCTCAAACAATCGAACACAAAACACTCACTCACTCTACTGCATCGACAACTTGCCGGAATCATTTTTCTGTGAGAGTATTATGCTGGTACAAAGAAACCCTAACTTGACAAAGCCAAAAGAACAAAGATTCTCTTTATTGCACTGTGAGTTTTGTTTTTTCTTCCCAGACAATGTCACATTCATGCACCTTGAATTGCAAAACCTGGGCCGTAACCTATGGCATAGGATTGGTACTAAACCCGGAACCATGTATTCCCGGTTCCCTCCATTGAGCCGAAACACAATGAATAAACAATGGTGGAAGCCTCTCGATGTCTCGTAATCCTCTTCTGGAACTAAAGGGCAAATGTCTGGAATCGGGGATTACACAAAAATCACCACTCAATAGCCAGAAAATGACGAAATATTCAAGACCATTTTTTCTCTTTGTGTGGGTGAAACTAAGTGTTAGACGTCGTGTTCGTGTTCTCAGCAGTGGACTGTCCGGACGACCTTTGTTCTGGTATTCCGATTTTACACAATGGTGTGTTTTAATGTCGACCGTTTGCTGCCTCGAAAAAACATTCGTGTTGATACATGGCATCCGGCGCCTACTGGTTAATGTATGTCGTCTAACCTGTCCATCATTTTTAGTGGTAGTTGCTGTGTTGGTGCTTCGGTGAATGACAATACATGCTTTTGCAGGGGTCTATTAGCCAATTTATTTTGGTGAACATTTGACAACACTTCTGCCAAATTTCACTTCCTTCTTCGGTGATGAACTATTTGAGCCCTTTGGCTTTTCACTTTATTCAAGACACCAATATGATACCTTATATAGGTGGTACTAGTATGGTTGGTAGTTCCATGGCAGTACTCTGGCAGTACCTCCATGCTTTTATCATGTAATGATTTCTATAATTTCTGTCCTTCCAGTTCCACTCCTTGGAGTGAGAGGAAGCCAGTCTCCTTTTACTCCTCTTTGTGTCCTCTTTAAGTTGTTTCACTGTTATTCAGTCACATGTCACACCTTTTGTAGAATTTAGCCTTGGTATTGTTTGCAGTTTTGAGGAGTTCACTTTACTAATAATACTCCCAAACAATTTACTGCATGGGTGCCTTGCAGTTTCTATAATTGCAGCTTTTGTTCATATTGGCGCCTCAAGGTATACTCCCAGGCTGGGCCACAACAACACTGCTGACTGTTTTCAGAGATGAATGAAGTTTGATTTGAAATCCAATCTGCCACTCTGAACAGTCACACTTTTTTGTATCATAATTCAGAAACTTTTTGACATACAGTAAATGTAATCATGGAGGTAGAAATGTCTGCCTCTATGATATAATGGACTATTACAATACGAATGGAACAATCAATCCTCTATACTTGACATGTTATATAATAAACACATACATTTGTGGAAACAGTAAGCTGTTTTTACTGAATTGATAAATACAAGAGAAAGGACCACCAGTAAACTACCTCAATTAATGAGGTACATTTATGTTATGTACACATGTATCGTCTAGAAAGGCTAGTGCAGTCACTTGACCCAGATGATCAGACTTAAGAGTGGTAGGAGAAGGTGATAGTAGAGGATAATGAAGGAAGGAAGGATCAGGAGTGTGAAGGGGCAATGTGGCGGTGATTTTAAAAGTGAAAGGACTGTCTGTACTGTATCTGTCGTGTAAGCATACTCCACATTGGGGCGTATGGTCACAACAAGCATGAGGTAGCTAGCAGAAAAAGTTATATTTGTATTCCCCCCAGAATAGCCCTACCCTTAGAATGTGGTGATTTGGTGAAATTGTAGCAAGAGGGCAAGGGTAGGCTTCATGTGGGTGTGTGAATCGTCATTTTCATGGATGGAAAAGTGGTGACCGAATATAGGGGGGGGGGGGGGGACTTGTAGAGACATGGCTACAGGAATAACTGGTGACACAAAAACATGGGGAAATTGTACCATGGAAAAAACATGAGAGAATGAGGGATAACATGGTGAATTAGGAAAAACATTGGCACAAAAACACAGAAAAACGTTTTTAAAGAGGGTGAAAAAATGCTTTGTTAAAATTCTATTGTCAAAAGAGCCTCCGGGGCTAATGTTACATGTGGTATTTGCACAGAAACGGTGAAACGTGGTGAAATGTTAAAGTGTGAGAAAAAAACAGGAAAATTGTAGTGGAATGAGGGACTAAGAGAACTATGTACACTGGGTTTTTTAGCAGCGTCAGATGGAGATAACAGGCCTATCAACATTCCCTTTTTGATACCACGGCTTCAGGAACTTAGGCCCATCGCACTCTTGCCGTGTCGAATTCAAATGTTCTGATTTTTTTCCGATTTAACATGGCAGGAGCGTGACATTTGAAACCACTTTTGGCATTCGGAGCGGCAGAGGCTTAGCGTTGACCATGGCTCGACAGGCTCTGCCATGCTATTGGCAAAGTTCGGCAGAAGCCAACGTTTGAAATTCAATGGCATGCTATTGACAAACTCAAATTATTAGGCAAGAGCGCATTGTTTAAAATGGGCCTTAGGCTCTGAAAGATACACTTTTGTTAAGGCAGTAAGTGGTGTCTAAAGACAAGGCCAAAACCTAACCGGTGGTTTAAAAAATGGCCAGGTTATGCAATAAGTGATGGTGGTTTAAAAAATGGCCAGGTTATGCAATAAGTGATGGTGATGATAGCGAGTTCTTGATTATCATGACATACATGCATGGGGTTAGGTTGTATCAATCAAGTTCTGTGCACACATGGGCTGTCATCACAGGTAATTTGAAAATGAAAGAAATAATTATGAACTATGAAAAAGAAATTAATACTTCTGAGCGTGGCAAAGAGCAAGACTGCAATAAACAATGACCATCTGGAGCTGAAGCTGTACACATTTGGGCTGTGCATGAATTGTTTAAGAATGGCTGTTGCATGTCACAGTTTGCAGGCGTGGAGGAGGTGTCGCCATTGCAGCAGTTGAAGCAGATGGGTCTAAAATAACATTTATAAAACCTGACCCAGCACAGAGGGAGTGCGTCCACACAATTCATGGGTCTGGAAAGACGGCCACTGCACGGAGGTATCCCTCTGAAGCCATAAATTCGAGAAGTTTTGACAGGCCTGAAGATTTTGCTCTTATTATACCACATTGCTTTATGAGGTTGATAAGACAAGTAATAAGTGGTAAAATTGGGTGATTGAACCAATAGTAGGCCATGCACAGTACTCACAGTCATACAAGCACTGGACTATTTAAATACTATTAGATATCACACAAGCATGAGTGGAATACGGAAAAATATAGCGCTTCTGCGTCCCATATCATTGATATGGTTTAATATGGGACGCAGAAGCGTTATATTTTTCCATATTCCACGAGCGCGCGTGTGATAACGAATTTATCTTCCAGCTGACTAAAGTGATCATTACATGATCAAACAAAGCTTACACACAAAGATTTTGCGTCTTGCTTTGTGAGTGCGTTTGTGCACTCGAACAGTTATTATGCACCATTGGATATAAAATTGCAGCCGTTGTTTATGGCTCTATAAACCACGGCTGTCAAGCAATCTGATTGGATGATTAGCGTGTACTGGAAGATAAAAGTTGATAAACAAAAATGTTTGTGTAAAAAACACAGAACACACATATAGGCCCCGTTCATGTAAATGTATGAAAAGATATGACTTATTCAAAATCTTCACACTGAGAATGATTTCTAGTAAGGAGGTGTGCCCTTCACACTTGTTTGAATGAGCAGCAGAGGAAACATGGCTAGGATTTAGCTAACAGGACATAAAATGGTTCCCTGTGGTGCTAAGCACACAAGCAGTTGACCAGTATTATAATATGGAAGGTGCTTCATGTGTAGTGTTCAAGATTGACTTCTGTCGGTTTTTTGTTATACTCAAATCAAAGTTATTATTTGTCCTCACAAATTGCCACCAACCTCTACCACTCACTGTGATGCAGAAGTGCCTATGATTTCATTTGATGAACTTAAAAGGAGATTAGACTTAGTCACTTGCCTAGAAGTAATTTCTATTTGCACGGCAAGGCCAGCATTTGACAATGCTTTTCTTTATCAACGTGAGAAGTAAAAACTTTCCTTTGAAGGGGGATTGTTGCTTGCCACTGGAGTGGAGTAACAGAGTTATTAGTGTTGGAGTTAAGGTACAAAGTAAAAATATTAAGCTAACATGTGCAAGTTGAATCTCATTTGAGCATCAAGTGAACTGAAAATGTTAATATGAGTTTCTATTTTTATTTTATAGTAATAAACCACATCGAAACTGACTGGGTAAATTTAATTATAGTTTTGCTTTTTGTGGTTTATTACTTTGATGTTTGAAATAAAAAGTCACATTCCCTTACTTCTGCCTGACACCCTGAACAAAGATATTGACAAAATAGGGAGACCTCTATCATAGGGCTTGATAGCTGTCACAGTTTGTCGTCAGAGTACCAATACTGCGACCGGAAAGATAAAAAGATTACATTGCAACTACAAATAATTACAACGGGGACAAATCTCAAGTAGTATTTACATCTTTATATACAATTTAATTCACCAAAAAAAATATTTGTCTGAGCGTAGACTATTTTGATTTATAATTTCAGCTCACATCTCATGCCTCGCCCCAAAAACGGACAAACACCTAAACAATTATTAAACCCGTCCCAAAGCTGATACTTCTGACTCTAACTACTAAAAACTACAAGTCTAATCCCTTTTACTTTACACTCTTTACTTCCCAATCTGCCGTCTTCCAAAATTAGTCGGACGTCTCAACTTCAACGTATAAAGTGCAAATTCTTAGTCTTAGTGACAATCAAACATAAACCCCGAAAAAGAAATGTTCAAGGGTATAATAAAGTTCTATACAAACAGGTTGATGGTATAAAGTTCACCGTGACCGTTTCAATGCAGTTTTCAATTCCCGGGCTGCTCTAGTGGTGTTTTAAAGTTCCTGGTAATAGCAGGGAGTCGAACTTTGCCGCTCCTCAACACACCAATACCAGTAGGGAGTCGAGCTTCGCCGCTCCTCACCAGTTATCACCGTTTCAAGACGGGCTCAAAAGTTCAGGCTAGACCGGTGAAATGTAGGTGGGTGCCTCTATAGGCTTCCACAGATGGCCTCTGTCTTCTGTATTACGAAGTACCCCGTATAAAAATACGGCTAGGGTAGGACCATGGTTTCCTTGCCGTTCCAAAATCCTGGATTGTTGATCTCGCCGCTCTCTGTTTGCTCAACCCAATTTTGCCTTTTAGCAGCCTGAAATAATCTGCTTCTGGTGTAGCAAGGATTGGCAGCAGCTAGCAATGCTCTAACAAATACTGCAAGCTCGCGGCTTTTTGTATAACAAATTCTCTATTTCTCTCTCTCTCTTGTCATCACGATCATGATCAGAATTGCTCTCCCTGGCACACCCTAAAATTTACTCTTATACCAGCCTACAACCTATTTTCATGCAAAACCAAACATTTGTATTTCAAACCTATTGCATTCCTGGATAGCCCCACTAAACCTACCTACAAAGAAACGGGAGCTGTTAAGTTAGAACTGTAATTGATCTACAAAAGAGAAAAATGTCCTTGGTATGTCCAACAACAGAGAAGGGGAAACGATCACTTTCCCACCCTGCTTTGTTAAACAAAGTAGTAAGTTATTTACATACTGGCAAAGAAATCCATGGCCCTGGTTGACTGAATAATGAATATGCATTAAAAAGTTATACGCATTACAAGTAGATATTTTCACCTCACTGCAATACAAGGGAATTCTGACAATTTTCTCCCCCCTTGAGGAAAAAAAAAAATTATTAATTTTTTTTTCTACAGAATTCTCCACTGAAGCTTTAACTGTAAAGCAAACGTATATTTATTTACAGCGTTGTTTCTTTCCTTCTACATAAAAAAAAGGAGAGACAACCATCATTATTTACATCTCCATCCTGTCTCAGCTTCCGGTCAGAGTTCCACATCCTATCTGCAAAACAATTTTCAACAATTAGTGCTGTATGTATGAAGAAGCAAAAAGGAACATTGGTTAATTGACCTGAAAAAAAAACCATATATACATCATTAATACACGGAATTAATGTAAACTCCGGCTAAGATAATCTGCTCCAACATTTTCACTGCCCTTGATGCATTCAATCCTAAATCTGTATGGCTGCAGAGATAAAGCCCAACGTAGAACACGACTATTTGTAACCTTGGCTCGCTGAAGGTAAACCAATGGTTGATGATCCGTCTCCAAAACAAATTCTCGACCATAGAGATATGCTTGAAATTTCTGAATGGCCCAAACAATTGCCAAACACTCACGCTCAATTGTGGAGTAAGAACACTCCCGTGGAAGTAGTTTCCGACTGGCATAGGCAACTGGAAAATCAGTTTCTTGTTGTCGTTGTAACAGAACAGCCCCAATACCAATGTCAGAAGCATCGGTACGAAGTAAGAATGGGCGTTGACAATCTGGTAAGTGTAGAACTGGTGCAGTGATAAGCCTCTCCTTTAGGGTTTGGAATGCATACTCTTGACTCTGTTCCCACTGGATGTTAGTTGGCTCTCTTTTCTTAGTTTTGTCAGTTAAAGGTGCAGCAATCGCTGCGTAGTTAGGGATGAATTTCCTGTAATATCCTGTTAAACCTAGAAATGACCGTAGTTGCTTTTTGGTTTTTGGTTTCGGAGCGTTCTGAATTTTGATAAGCTTATCTGGGAGGGGTTCTAATTGACCCTGTCCTACTATATGGCCTAGGTATTCAAGTTTCTTGAAACCTACCAGGCATTTGGTTGGACGAGCTGTGATGCCGGATTGCTCCAATCTGTCAAAGAGACCATCTAAAATGTTCAAGTGTTCCTCCCATGTTTTGGTGTGTACCAGAATGTCATCAATGAAATTCTCAACGTTGCCCATCCCTCTCAACATTATGCGCATCATCCTACTGAAAGAGGCCGGTGCGTTGACAAGCCCAAATGGCATTGTGCGGAATTGAAAAAGTCCATCTGGCGTGATGAAGGCAGTCTTCTCTTTCGCTGATTCTTGGAGGGGAATCTGCCAGTATCCTTTGCTCAGGTCAATTTTTGTGAAATACTGATCATTTGATAACTTGGCGAAGATTTCTTCAGGATCAGGTATGGGTTCAGCATCAAAGATTGTGATACGGTTAAGTCGTCGAAAGTCAATACAAAACCGTTGGGTTCCATCTTTTTTCATTACCAGAACAATGGGTGATGCATAAGGTGATGCTGACATCTCAATTACTCCCATCTTCAACATAGCTTGAATTTCTTCCTTTACCGTGTCTCTGAGTGCATGAGGTAGAGGATATGGTTTGGATCGCACTGGATCTAATACTGTTAATTTGATGTCATGCTTGACTAGACTGGAATGACCAGGTAAATCAGTGAGTACATGACTATGCCGCTTCAGCAATGATTTTACCTCCTGAACTTGGCTAGTAGATAACTCTTCAGAAACTTTCACATCACTAGCAGTCTCCTTTGCTGTGAGGGTAGGGATCCTCAAGGAGTCGTTGTCAAGAACCTGGAGATTCGGAAGATCTTCGTCTGGCTCTGGTTCGATGACGGCTGTTGCTACAATATCAAACATTCCTTCTGGTAAACAGGGACTGAGAAAACAGGCAATCTGATCAGAGTTAGTGGCAGGCTCAATATACTGTTTCAGTAAGTTGATATGAAAAGTCTTTGTTCTATTTCCAAGGTCGATCTTGTAGTCACAACTGCTCATCTTTCGGACAACAGTAAATGGACCCTTCCATTGTAGTAGTAACTTGTTGTTGTCTGTTGGAAGAAGTAGAAGGACCTTGTCCCCTTCCTTCAGTTGACGTGGTCGTGCCTTACGGTTGTAGTATTTGCTGTATCTTTCAGTTGATTTTTTCAGCTCTTCTTGGGCTAGATGGCATGTCTCCTCAATTCTTGACCTCAAATCCACAACATATTGATAGGTTGTCTTCACCTCGGATGTCTCTACATCATCTGACCACAGTTCTTTAAGTATGGCCATGGGACCTCTGACTGTCCTACCGTATAAAAGTTCGAATGGAGCGAACCCCAGACTTGCCTGTGGTGTCTCTCTGTACGCAAACAGGAGTGGACCGATATACCTGTCCCAATCTTTGGGTTTCTCCGCACACAACCTCTTCAACATCTGCTTCAAGCTCCCGTTGAATCTTTCTACGAGGCCGTTGCAGGCTGGGTGGTATGGCGTAGTTGTCAGTTGTTTGATGGAGAGGAGTCGACTCACTTCCTTCATGATACCTGAGGTAAATTGCGCACCCTGGTCGGTTAAGATCTCTCGTGGAACACCAACCCTTGAAAACGCTTCGACTAGTGCCTCTGCGACACGGTGCGTCTCGATACTCTTCAATGGTATGGCTTCAGGGTATCGCGTAGCATAGTCAACCAAAGTGAGTACAAATCGGTTTCCTCTGTCTGTAACTGGTGTAATGGGACCAATAATGTCAACTGCTATTCGATCAAATGGTTTTTCAATTAACGGCATGCGACCCAATGGTACCTTAGTGACCTTGACGGAGTTCATCTGCTGTTACCTCTGGCAGAGGACTGGACACTTTCAATGCTGGTAATGGTTTTTCCTCAGCTGCCTTTTGCGATCTAGTCTGCACCGCGTGTACTTGAAGGAGAGCACCTTTTGGTAACGTTTCATCACTCCTTGTCATAGTGCTGTCATCAGTACCTCTCCACTTCGGATCTGGACTGCCAGGATCGCGGGCTAAAGGGACGTTACCTATGATCACATCGTAAATGGGATTTTCCATACAGACTGCCTCAATGGAGCCAACAAAATATGGTGAATCAATATTGACAATGGCAACTGGTAATTGACGAACTGTGTTATCAACAAATACACAAAATTTGCTCTTTCCCGTTAGCTGATCGTCTGTTATGAGACTTCTACGAATGAGCACACCTGAACAACCTGTGTCCCTCAAAACAGAAACTGAGTCATTATTTGTCCCAACTTTCCCTTTGGTTACTGGCATACCTCTGACAAATTCTGCCTTGCAAGCTGCGCTCATAATTGGCAAATTATGCCCACACTGAAGAGTTACATAGCCCCTGTTTGTACAACATTCAGATACATTCAAAAATGCTACGTGTACCTGTTCAGTTGCTGGTGATGAATGAGGGTTGTGATGGCCACATCTCTCGCATTCTTCTTGATTCTCATAAAAATGGCTCTTCTGGCTACTCATACTGCTACGCTGTTGATAACCTGGAGCTTGGTCTTGTGCAATCAATCCTGCTATCTTGGTTGGAGTACGGTTTGGATTACTCCAGCAATTTCTAGCTATATGGCCAGATTTTCCACAATGAAAACAAGTTGAGAACTGTTTAGAATGAGTAAAGTTATGTGAACCTGATTTGTGAAAATTAGGGGAAAATGGTTTCTTTTCAAATCGCCTCTCCTGTCCAACTGGTCGGTTAGGTTTATCTGTTCGCTGGTGGTGATCCCTTACTCGATCTGACCTGTGGAATGAAGCATTGCTCGGTTTGATGGTTTGTCCGAAGACGCCGCCTCTGGCTTCTACAAACTTCTCTGCCAACTCAGCCATGGCATGGATGTCTTTTGGGTTTCTCTCCTTCAAAAACAAAGACAATTCAATATTGCAAGCGTTAATAAACTGCTCCCTCAGAAGAAGGTCTTTGACACCTTCAAAATCCTTGGTAGCCTTTGCCAAGTCTAGCCACCTGCAAAAATAATTGTCAAGTCTAACAATAAACTGGTTAGGGTTTTCAAACCGGTCTGGCCGTGACGTACGAAACTTGGTGCGGAACCCTTCTTCAGTGAGATTGTATCTTTTCAGTAGTGCACTCTTAAGTTTATCATAGCTTGACGCTTCACTAACTGCTAATCTCGAGTACACTTCTAGAGCTTTTCCCTTTAAAAGAGCACTCAAATTTATTGCCCACTTGTTTGGGTTCCAGCTTTGAGCAGTGGCGTACCTTTCGAACCTGTGGAGGTAAGCATCTATGTCATCCTTTTGGTCATCGAAGGCTGGTAATTTGGGAGTTAAAGATTTTGCATTAGTTTCTTTTGCTTTCGGTTGTAGCTCAGACTGACTTTCTAATGCAGAGGCTTCCATCTTCAAGGTTGCCAGCTTCAACTCTATTTCCTTTGCTTCTGTCTCGTGTTTCAATAACTCAAACTTTGCTTTTCTTACTTCTCTCTCAACACTTTCTTTCTCCTTTCGCTCCACTTTCAACCTTTCTTGCTCTTCCTTTACAAAGACTCTTAACTCTTCACCACTCAGACCCACCTCCTTACCTATGTTGACTAACCGTTCGATTTCCATGCTGACGCTTACGCGCTTACGTACAGAAGCAGCAGTAATGGGCAATTGGTTAAAGCCAAACCAAGAAGGCGTAGATCCGCAAACCAAGATCTGAAGTAAAGCAAACAATAACCATACCTGCGAGGGTCTCATTTAAAAATATACAATTCCCTTCCGTAATCATTTGTGGTTTTCAAAGTGGCTCTCTATCTTTCCAATTTAGCTTTCCACTTCCCGGACAAGCCCCCAAAATGTCACAGTTTGTCGTCAGAGTACCAATACTGCGACCGGAAAGATAAAAAGATTACATTGCAACTACAAATAATTACAACGGGGACAAATCTCAAGTAGTATTTACATCTTTATATACAATTTAATTCACCAAAAAAAATATTTGTCTGAGCGTAGACTATTTTGATTTATAATTTCAGCTCACATCTCATGCCTCGCCCCAAAAACGGACAAACACCTAAACAATTATTAAACCCGTCCCAAAGCTGATACTTCTGACTCTAACTACTAAAAACTACAAGTCTAATCCCTTTTACTTTACACTCTTTACTTCCCAATCTGCCGTCTTCCAAAATTAGTCGGGCGTCTCAACTTCAACGTATAAAGTGCAAATTCTTAGTCTTAGTGACAATCAAACATAAACCCCGAAAAAGAAATGTTCAAGGGTATAATAAAGTTCTATACAAACAGGTTGATGGTATAAAGTTCACCGTGACCGTTTCAATGCAGTTTTCAATTCCCGGGCTGCTCTAGTGGTGTTTTAAAGTTCCTGGTAATAGCAGGGAGTCGAACTTTGCCGCTCCTCAACACACCAATACCAGTAGGGAGTCGAGCTTCGCCGCTCCTCACCAGTTATCACCGTTTCAAGACGGGCTCAAAAGTTCAGGCTAGACCGGTGAAATGTAGGTGGGTGCCTCTATAGGCTTCCACAGATGGCCTCTGTCTTCTGTATTACGAAGTACCCCGTATAAAAATACGGCTAGGGTAGGACCATGGTTTCCTTGCCGTTCCAAAATCCTGGATTGTTGATCTCGCCGCTCTCTGTTTGCTCAACCCAATTTTGCCTTTTAGCAGCCTGAAATAATCTGCTTCTGGTGTAGCAAGGATTGGCAGCAGCTAGCAATGCTCTAACAAATACTGCAAGCTCGCGGCTTTTTGTATAACAAATTCTCTATTTCTCTCTCTCTCTTGTCATCACGATCATGATCAGAATTGCTCTCCCTGGCACACCCTAAAATTTACTCTTATACCAGCCTACAACCTATTTTCATGCAAAACCAAACATTTGTATTTCAAACCTATTGCATTCCTGGATAGCCCCACTAAACCTACCTACAAAGAAACGGGAGCTGTTAAGTTAGAACTGTAATTGATCTACAAAAGAGAAAAATGTCCTTGGTATGTCCAACAACAGAGAAGGGGAAACGATCACTTTCCCACCCTGCTTTGTTAAACAAAGTAGTAAGTTATTTACATACTGGCAAAGAAATCCATGGCCCTGGTTGACTGAATAATGAATATGCATTAAAAAGTTATACGCATTACAAGTAGATATTTTCACCTCACTGCAATACAAGGGAATTCTGACAATAGCTCAGTTGATATAGTGCCAGCATGTTAATCATGTTAATTCACTCCCAAACTCTACTTTTCAATGAAAAAAAAAACATACACACCATACAACCCACCTGCATACCACTGTCATCAAATCTTTATGTTATCTTAACAGTGAAAAACAAAAATTCATTTTATGTTTAGTCAAGAGTCTGGGGTTTTTGCATATTCATATATTGGGCTCATTCAATTGCAGCAATCAAAATAAGCAACCGTGATTTGTGGGATCTTCAATTGCTCTTTTCTTGACTTTGATAGGATTACAGATGGACAGAAATATTTATTTTGAGGATTGGTACTGGTAAGCACTTTACAGTCAATGAGATTTAAATTATAGATGTTGGTTATTACAAATCTTGTACTTTGCTGTTCAGTTAGTATTGTTGTGAAATGAAATCATTTATCAGTAAACCATTAACATACATGACTCCTTAGACATTTTTCCCTTAACCAGTTTCCGCCGGGATTCTTTCATTTTTTCCCGTCCAGCCTGACAGGATTTTTTTTCACAGAATTGTCGGAATCATGTTTCTTTGAGAGTACTGACTTGCACAAAGAAACTTTGACTTGACAAAGCCAAGAGAGCAAAGGTTTTGTTTTCTCTACCAAGAAAATGTCAAAATCATGCACCGTGAATTTCAAAATCTCGAGCGATGGCATAGTATTGGTGCCAAACTTAAAACAGTGGCTTAATCTCCCCATCTAAAACAACTTTTTACCAAGACTTGGTTACTTCTTTTAAGTGTGTTTATAAATAAAAATAAACATTGTATTGAAATACTACTTATACATTCAAAATTAGTTTAAAAAAAAATATTAATAACAAAAATAGTAACTTTTTTAAAGTTAAAAGCCCCCCCCCAATCCCGATTTACTTATATACTCTATGGCACTAGAGAAAAACTAGAACAGGTTCTGATATTGTACTCATGGTACTGCAAACCTTAAACCATGACTGCTCCACCCTGCAACGCCTCAGAACGTATTGGAGTGATTATCATACAATACACTTTCCAACATGAATTGATTTGTAGGTAATTTAGTGCATGTTCACGTACTAGTGATAGACCTTACTTGATAACAGACACGTTTTGACTGAAGGCTAATTTAAAATATCATGACTTCAAGACTAAAAGACCCTTATGAGATTCAATCCTGCAACCTACATGTAATTGAAAGGGCCTTTTTTAGAGAAATGGACAGCATCAATTTTGGGCTGCAATTGTTTTCATTTTATTCCTTTATATTGAAGATATGATCATGTGCATTACATGTATCAAACCGTTATCAAGGTGTTTTTTTAAATAAAAGAGAGAGAGAGAGAAAAAAAGAACTAAAGAGGTTTCCCCCTGCAGGACATCTTCAATGAAAGCACTTCATATGGAGACATTGCTCAGGCATTTTCAGTGGAAGACTTTTATGTTGGACAGCTACATGAACTTCTACTATTCACTTAAACAATCTCTCAACAAATGGCCATTTTCCAAAGAGCAAGTGCAGATAGATTTCACCCATACTCTAAGTTAGTCAAAGTAGAGAGGGTGCCCTGCCCGGCTCTCACTTTGGAGTCAATTTAGGCAAAGGAAATTTCCAGAAGACAGTGTGGTGGTCATGAACCCTTACTATTGATTAAGTACTTATTGTTTAATTCTCTGTTGAGGAAATGTACAGTAAAAGAGTAGGACTCTTTAGAAAAAAACCATGTACATATTATGTTATTTAATCAGAAGTGCAGCTCAAGGCACCAGATAAAAAGATAATAACTTACAGTGGTGAAAGTTTATGTCATGCCTGTGGTTTGTCAGGATTTTTTTCATAGATCTTCATTTGCTTTCAAAATTTCCTGAAAGATGTAAATGACAAACATGGGAAGAAAGAATTCTTTTCCTTTTGTGTCCAAACCTCTGGTTTTACAATTGGGGTGATGCAGCGTCTGTAAGCTGGAAGCTCGTTAGGGTTCAATCATGACCAAGAGGGGACTTCCTCTCATTTTTCTGATGTGTTTTATTATGAAAAAAATAATTAAAAATTATACATTCATAATAAAATATAAATCTCAATTAGCTGTTGCAAACTGCTAACTAAAACCGACCAAAATAACCTGTTGTAAATTCATGATTCCACCTTATCAAATTTATTCTCATTAGCAAACTGGTTTGTGTACAGTTATATGTTTGATCTGGTGTAGTTTCTGTGGAGGACCTAAATAAAGTAGCACAGTGGTTTTAAGCAATCTGCTCCCATTAAAGTGGTCATATAAGACCCTATGGTACTACATTTTGAGGATTAGATGCAAATCCTAATTAGATCATAGCTTTCCAAAACATGGTACCAGTGTCTGCAAAAGTTAAACCTTACACATTGAATCCTTGCTTAACTTATAATGTGAAAAAAAATTGCTCTGAAATAGAAGTGTGTCCCCAATAAGTTGGCAGGAATGGTTGACCTCAGTGGGGGCATCTGGATCTAGAAAGTAGAACTAGCACAATGAGTTATTAAGTGTTCCCTTTAGAGAGGCGTTGCATTGGCACATGTTATAAAACAGGCCACCCCAGGGTTTTAAGGATGACATTCCGCTGGTACAGTATTTGAAGTTGAAAGGTTGATGTTTGACCTGGAGTACAGCTACCTCACTACCAAACCAGCCTCAAGTGAACGCTTTTGCTGAGTTTTGTAATATTCAATTTCTTTCAGCTTAATTTGTGGGACACCGCTTTCAGGGTCTGATTTTAAAAATCTTAAAACCTAGAATTTAGTGACATCATGTACATTGTATAAATGTCTCTAAACTAGAGTTTAAAGTGTGTTTTACTGCACTTGTACACAAGTCACCTATAAATTAATGTAAATATCAACAGACAAACTGTCACACTAAATGTGGTTGTCTAAATATTAACTTGACATAAACATAATAACTCGACATACATTGAGGCCCCATTTTCGAGACTTAACTCTGATCTTCTGATGTAAAGCCTTTTTCACGTGAGAAAGTGGAATTTCTTCGTAGAAAATGAAAAGTTCTGAATATAAAACAACACACGAGTAAACCTTCAGAGTGAGATGTGTCACTTACCAGGTATCGATCAGTGTTGTTTATTTTTGGTTTTATTTATTTGTATGTATAGTTTTATTGATGTTGGGAATCCAACATTACCAGTTCCTGTGATTGTTTTTTAATCATTGGCTAAATAAATCATTCTATTCTATCAACAAATGTTGTTATAAAAACTGTGAGAATAGACTGAAAATGTAAACTTAAAAAACATCTATGGTTTCAATGTTACTGCTGCCCTGATGCTCTAATACTTGTCACCCTTTTTTCTAAACATCCTGACAACATGAACTACATTGATCATAAATTGTTTATGAGAAAATCTTTGAGAATATTTTATAAGAAGTATGTACTATGTGTATGCTTTATTTGCTCATGAGTTGATACTCTACGGTGCAAGTTGTATCAATATCTCTTTTGCTTTAGAACATATTTAAGCTTGTTGTGTGTGACTGTGTAGTTCATCTCAGATGTTTATTTCAACCTTATTTTCATTACAACAAATGTTGGGGGGGGGGGGGGGTTGAGTCCGTACGTGTGTGAACAGGAAGTTGTCATAACTACAGACACTCATCATTAATTTGAGGAAACTGCTAAACAGAAGCCAAATAATGACCAGCTATAACTCTGCCAGGATCTGTCCAACTATATCTTGGGAAGTAACTGATTTATGATGAATCAGCAATATTAGAAGCCCTCTTTTACTAGACTTCAAGTTTGAGGACAAATGGCATGGTTTGGGGAAACATTCAATTTACATGTCATACGTGGAAGTTTACCACTGTATGTTTGGGGAACCGGGGAACCTAACCTCTTTTCTACGCACAGCTTGATAAAAGTATGTCTTGTTGGACTTGCTGACAGATGCTTTTGTGGGATATTATTATTTTGTCTACAATACCAGTGTCTGTGACTATTTAAATCACTGGTATTTTTCAACTGAGATGTTTGGGTAAGATTGAATCAATCCTTAATAGTTGTAAATTCTGGTTTTAGTATGTTTTAAATTACTTATGACTAGTGTTTTCATTATTCTAGTAGAAAAATGTATTATAATTTTGAAATCTGAGCTTTCTATCTGGTTTACAACCATATAAGAATGCAGATCATATTTTAAACTGTGTATTAAGGAATTTGTGTTTTGTGACTTGTTTCTTTGCTCAGATTTCCTACCATCACGTTGTCTGAAAATTCACCTCCGGAGACTTGTGTACATCTTGAAAGTCATAGGTGAGTTTGTGAATGATTGATGGAAACAGATTGCAGAAATATCTCCACAAATAATCCTTAAAACTGTCAAAAGTATTTTGATTGAAAATGTAAAGATGTTAGACTCCCAGATCCTCTAAAACAAACCCAACTTGAAAGCATTAAAGGTTTGTACATTATAAACTGTAAGCGTAAAATTCCTGAAGGTTATTGATATCTAGTCTCTTGCTAATGATCACCCATCTTTGTTAGATTCAATTTCAACAGCCATTCAGGAGAATTTTAAATTTGCCACCTGCGTGTATTTAATGACACTCCAGTTGGGTTAATGAGTGTATGTAAAGAAATTAGGTCTCAACTGCACGTGTCACCTTATATTTCAATTTAAGATTCCTCCTAACCTGATGAAAAGGGAATTTTTCTTAATACTAGCCCGTGCTGTTTTCAGTGTCAAACATTATTCAAGTTATGTATTCCTTCTAGCTGTAGGATGTGTATATAGTCAAATCTGATTTCCCTAGCGATGGGGCTTGACATTTGCATAGCAACAAGATCCTACTGCGCTGCCCCTCATGTTTGCAAAACACTTTGTTTCTTGAGGTTATCTGTTAATTAGGGGGAGGCAAAGGTATTGAATAGATAGGCTGCTATCAAGCATGCCACTGGTAGAAAAAGTACTTTAAATAATCTTGATTAGTTTGGGCTGAATTGAGATTTGTGCTAACTTTTAATTGTTTTGTGGGTGAGTGAACTGCTGCATTGTAAAGCGCAATTTCTCATGGCTGAATCAGACTGTGATTTTGAATCTTAGTTTCATGTTTTCTGGCAGTCAATAAACGGTTCTTGTGTTCTTGGACAAAACAATTCACCTTAATCTTCTTCTCTTCAACTTGTTGTAATGTATAATCTGGGGCCCAGGGACTTTTGAGGGCTGATTACCCTTGTGAGGGAGTTGAATAAGTTAGTAGAATTTGTTGAGTGTGAGTTACATTTATGGCAGATCTTCCTATAACAGTAACTGCTTGATTAATGGATTATGAATAATCCAATCTGGTAACAGTGCCCATGTTTAAAGGTACACACCGGCTTCGTTGACCCAAACATGACTCTAGAGGTCTTTCAGGAGTAGAGAAGACATGTTGAAGGGGTAGGAAGCCAGACCACCAAGTACGTTTTGTCATTTATGGTTTTAGTCTGTACACCTAGTTAATACCACATTCTGTAGTAAAGGGGCCTACTACATCAGCTGGTCTAATGTTTGTGTATGTTGGACCATAGAGCGGTTGGACTGTTTGTGAAGAAAAAAAAAATGGCCTGAATGCTTTTGGCTTTGCTCCTGTAGGTTTATTGTCTGTAGAATTATGTGCTTTTTGGACTTTTTACTTTTTGTTTAACAGTCTTTTTTTCCTTTTTTCTTTGTAATTTTTTTGGGGGATGGTCTTCGGATGATAAAGGAATGTTTTCCAAATCTCCATGGCATCGGACCTTTGCTGGGTGGAGGAAGGAAATACAGTTTTGTGTACTGTAGATCGGACTGACACATGACTTTGTGCTGGATGGATATGCAGACTGGATCCTCATGCCTTGCCTTGGTTATAATATTTAAATTAACAGAGCACCAGTCTACTTGCAACATTGTGCAACAATGTCATGTATATTTCACAGATGCAATGATTGGTAAAGCATATACCCTGAACTTGGACCTCTTGCTTTTTTAAACATTTCTCGTTAACTATGACATTTTGATGATCTTTTTACAAAACCATCTAGAAATGATTGTCTATGATTCACTAAATTATGTAAACGGTAAACCGGTATAAGCTCCTTTAAGCTTTGAGAAGATTCAAGCTTCTGTGTACCACGTCACCATGTTACGTTTATAGAAATGCAATGTTATTATTAACAGGCATACAACTGCCTGATCATCTGATTTCCTCTTTTTTCCCCGTCTTATTTTAGATTGTATAAAGTTTTGTGTGCTAGGCAATTTCCTCTTTTTTTCTGCAGAAACAAAGTTAAAATTAAAAAATGTATATCTTAACCTATGGCCTTGACAAATCTAGCTACTTTCACCTGTCTGATTTACTAGCAATTTCTAAAAATGTAATTCATTCCAACTCATCTAACACAAGATGTGTTTTCTTGTTTTTTCTTTTTACCTGGGGTTTTTAATGGCTCCCTTTTCCCTCTTTTATCCTATGCTACAATTTCATTCTTGTTTCTGCTTCTTTTTCTTGTTCCTACTGATTGACACATTTGCGAGGGAAAACAAGAGTTCATATTCATACCCTCACCCCAATGACTTCAATCTTGTGAAAGAATAATCCAATCAGAAAGGTCATTAGATAGTGTCATTATTACCCTAAGGTTTCATAAACATATCTAAGCTTGGTTTTCTGGAATGACTGTGTGATTAGGCACCAGTAATGTTCTCATTTTGGCATTCATACATGTAGGTATCATACCAATTGAGATAGTTTGGGTGATAAAACCCCTTTTTTAAGCTGAGTGCATGTGAAGGCTCAGCCATTTTTGTTAAGACTAATGACAACAAGGGATTAGTATGGAGAGAGACCTTATAAGCATCATCACAACAGTAGACCAATGGTGAAGATTGACAAACCATAGGAGTACAGTTAAATGAATGGTTGTGCAACATAAGATAATTAGATTGGATCCATCAGTTGGGGTCATAGATATTGAATTAGGCCGTATCCGAATTGGGGGCTACAGCTACAGCTGGATAGCCGCAGCATCATGTTTTAAGTATGGGACATCCTTAGCAACACCCTTAGCAACAGTCGTAGCCAGAGCCATCAATTGGGATGGCCTCAGACTTTTATCACACTGTGGAAAGCTATGTCAGCAACATGTTTTAAGTATAGGACATCCTTAGCAACACCCTTGGCCTTAGCAACAGTCGCAGCCAGAGCCATCAATTCGGATGGCCTCAGACTTTTATCACACAGTGGAAAGCTATGTCAGGTTCCCCGAATAACAGTGACAGAAAGGTTTACTTACGTACAACTCTCATTACTTAAGTAAAGGGACCAAACAAATATTCCTTCCAACCTCAATTTGGTTTCATTGAGGTAAAAGGACATGCTGAAGTTTGTTCCTTTCCAAATAACTGCACATGATGGAAATCTATTTCCTTGTTACATTGACATTTGGGGTCTTTGAAAGTTTATGGTAATAATTTTAAAAATGTGTTTATTTCCTAATCTGTCCACATTTTAGCTGTTAGCTGCGATGGTTAAATATTAATCAACCATATTGAATCAAATTAAATCAAATCGAATCAAACACAGACATACATGTATACACATTTTGAAGCTTACCAAATAAATGTACCAATAACACTTCCATACATTTTTATTTTTTCAAGCAAGTTCACAACACTTCCCATGGATAGCTCAGATGATTATCCAATCATGCTCCCTTGCAGTTGTGTGACCATGACCATGGGGGACACAATGTTTGAAAGTTGTCAAGCAAAGTAGAGCCAGTTTCTGTTTTTTACTGAGTCTTTGCATACATGTATTATCAATTACTTTTTAATATTAGCCTGAAATCGTATAAATGGCCCAGTATGCCTGCTTACAACACCCCTGGACATTGATGATAACCACACACCTTTTGTAAAGCATTGGACTTGAGCCTGTATGCTGCCTCACCTAAATCATCAAGAAAGCATGACAAACCTTTTCTCAACATCCTACTGTATGCAATGACCCAAGAAGCTTAGATTTCAGGGAAAAAAAGATGATTGTTTGCACAGGTTTAACTTGTGGCATTGAGAGCAGGGATCCCATCAGAATACCAAATAGTGGGAGTGCCATAGAGGTCACAAGCCTGCAGGGTGAATTCTAGATTTTCACTGATCTGGGAAAACACTTATTTTGGTGTTAGGTGTCACTCTATCCTCGCTCTCACACCTTTGTAAGTAGTTTGCCTTCCCTGAACAACGTATTTGAAAAGTTTGGTTGAAACTAACTTGGCAAGGTTTGTTGGTCTTGGTGAATACTGCACTTGACTAGCTAAAACAACAGGGCTTGTCCTTAACTTTTTCTTGGCCTGCCAGTGGGCCCAGCTACCTTTTGATTTTACTGGCCAGTTGGCCTTGTCACAAGTCAATGCTTAAAGCCCCAGCTCAACATTGGTAAGGAAGAAAAACATAAATGTTCCAAGATTTACATACCTTACATGGCATAAGGATAAAAATGGGAAAGAAACTATCCTTGAATTGTTTCTGCCTGAAGCTTTATCAATTTTGATTAATAAATGAAATAAGATCCACAATTAATCTTCACCTCATGTGAGACCACAAGTCCACAACTTTCCCTAAGAATGCAAACAAAAATGCTAAATGCATATTTGCTGTTTTCTCGCAAATGAATCAACGAAATGAGCTGAAATTTCCACAGGTTTTATTACATGTTGATTTATGCAAAGAATGGAATCGTTTACACTTTACCAATGTTGTGGCTTTAAGGATTTCTTTCAACTTATTATAATAGACTGATTGCGTGACCAATGTTTACATGTCATCACATGACCTATTGTGGGTACTACGTCATCTCAGCTGAACATATACATATATGATCCTTGTAAAATGTCTAAGACTTCTGGAACTGTCCTTATTGGCTTGAAAGTCTGGAATATTTTTCACAAATTTTGAGATAAAAGAGCCTCGATCGAATAAACAAATGCAACAATCATCATGTTCTGTACCGCACTTTCCTATGGAAGACGTCGTGTTTGTTTACATTTAATACCCACTACAGGTCACGTGACGTAGGTCTTTCAATCAGTCTATTGGACTTGAATGTAGAGAGCTGTGTGAACTGATTGAACAGACAGTGATTTACACATGTAGGCCCTGAACCTGACAGCAATGAACTAGACAGCAGGACAAAATAGACAGAATTTTCTCTATCGGTGGTTTTAAGTGGCATTTTGTCAGCTGCCTAAAGTCAAGGAACAACACTGCTAAAAAAGAAATGTTTAGGCTCTAGCAGAATATCAACTAAGGTGGGTACCAGCTACAGCTTGTAGATGCACAGTTGAACCTCTTGAAAAAATATCTCTGCAATTTTGTAAACTCAAATAAGTTTAATAAAGCTGTGTAGGTTTAAGCATGTTCCTCTATTTAAAGCACATGTATTTCTCTTCTCTCCTTTTTTCCTTTTTTCCCCACAATCTATATATCTTCAGTTTTGTTTTCCGTGTATTAAATCTTACACTAAAATGCATAAAGAAAATAGTTTTGTTTTGTATGACACTTGATGCATCTCTGAGCTTATACAACATGCCATGGATTATGAACGCATTTGATGTGGTTGATGCCTAACTCTCGAGCTTAGTTAAATGATTGGGTTACCCAGTTGACAAATGTTACAATTGCTGTCTTCCATTTAAGTATGCCTTTAGATAATTTTTTATTTGATGGCAGAGCTTGGGTTTGTGTTGCCCCGAGGGCAAGGTTAGAGGATAGTGCTCCTGTAATCATATTGTCTTTGAATATCTGAATACGTTTTTTGAGAGATTAGTAATAACTATAGGCTTAGATGTTAGTCACAATCTGAGCGACACTTACTTTTCAAGATTGATCATCCTTTTTACATCAAAAACATTTGAACATGAATGGTTTACTAATTTTTAACGTTGTAAAACAGAACAAAATAACCCTTTTCTTTACTTATACCAAAGGTCATGTTGGTTGGCAAGCAGGTTGCAATAGCTGATTCAGAAAAAAGTAAACACACTTTATTGATTTGGCGACCCCTTAAGGCTGGGAGAGGGGCACATTCCCCCTCCCCCACCGGCTTTACCACTGCTGATATTATATGTTGCCAAGCAGCTTGTGTTATAATAGCCAACTATTGAGTGTTACACAGCCATTATAGAGATTCAATACTGGACTAAATTACTTTGACAGTTGATTTAGATGTGCAGTGAATGCCTAACACATTCATGGCCAAACTGCTCCTTTCTCTGCATGTATTTAGGGTCAATGATGACGCACCAGTCATCCTTGTGTTTGATTAAAACATATAAAGATATCTACACTGCTTTGTAATCTCTCTCCTGAAACTAGGTTTATTAGTTGTTAGCTGTAATCTTGTCTTGAAATGACCTTCTATGTGGGAGGATTGTGGTTGTTCTATTATGAAAATAAATAAGACCTGGTCTACATATAGTAGATGAGCAATGTTTACATCTTGAATCCTCACAGACAATTTAAACCCTACATGTAAATTTGAAGAAAAAACAATACACTGGATAAAATGGGGTCAATTGATGTACAGTATGCAGACCTGAGACTTTGTTTCTACCTCTATGAATCTTGTCAGAGCAAAGCAGTATTTCCAGCTTATTGTAGCTGTATTGTAGCTTACTTTCATGAAACATGGCCAAGTTTTATGATGCTTTCCCTTGAATAGTCTTCAATAATTGTCACCGTTTTCATGACCAAAGAATGTGTCAAAAATACAACATTTGGCAAAATCGGTTTTTGTACAAACTCTTGACATACTTGTTACTGTTAAACATTTTCAGCAAGTTTGAGGACCTTACTTGTAACAGTTCCATAATTACAGTAATTAGCATGACTGACAAATCACTACATAGCCATTTTGACAAATCAAGATTCGCCACTCTATCCTTTGAAATACATGGCGCTGGCTTGGTGTGTTTCACGTACCAACGAATCTGTTGACCTATTTAAATTAAGCGTCTTCACAAAGTAACAAGTCTCAGTATGCGTCAATTTAGTTTATACACAGCGCTCTGCGTGCACTTCTCTTTTTTTATTTTCACGTATTTTCAGGTAAGCGTGTAAACGCTGCGTTGTCTAAAATTCACACTACACTGTATAACACACAGGAACATTGACCCCCAAAATGGCACTGCCAAGATTATTGTGATGATGTCGTCAGGTGAATTTGGTCAATACTAGGTTTCTGTTTCGATTAAGGAAACATTAGGATTAAACAGGATACCCCCTTCTATTCTTTCACAGTGTGCAATATTTTGACTGTGTACTTAACTGCAGTCATAACACTTATTAATAACTCAGGAGTGTGACATGGGGTTTAATTGATAGATGTAATCATGACAGCTGACAGGTGGGAGAAATGGGATCAGTGAAGCAGTTTGGATTTATTTATGGATGAAAATGACTGATGTTTGCAAAACTGAACTGCTATGACTATGACGAGTAGTAGTCTTTCTCACTTTGAATGCTAATATAATTTATGTAGGCCTACAGTAAAAAAAAACAACAACAACAACAATGAAACTTGAAGGTTTATGTGTCTTACATGTATGTTTTCAGTTATGATAATTGTGATGAAGGCCTGGTCTGTAAGCTTTGTTTCCAGACTATGAAGATGTTTCATAAACTGAGTCAACTGTAGCACACCTGAACAACTTGAAAGAACTGTTTCAACATTTTCATGATCATACAAAAAGTACCAAGGGGGAGGGGAGTTTGCTCTGTAGAATTTTTAAAATGTTGGACCTTAACAAAACTTTGGACTTCCCTAGCCCTAAAAGGTGAGTTATCGCGATAAATAATTCACAGTAAATTTGAGCATAAAATGTTCTTCCTAAGTACATGTATTGGATTATTGGTTAGAGCTGCGAGTTCCACCACAATGCATACACCTTGGCTTGAGTTCATTTCTTCAAATTGTGAAGCAAAAAATATACAGTTATTCCAAAAGCTTAATTTCTGGGCACAATGCTTACTTCATGAAAGAAGATCAATAAAGAAGTATAGAGATTAGTGCTACAAAATCCAAAGGGATTAACTGCGATTTTGGCTTCTTTGTGGGTCAACAAAGCTGATTGAAAGCGAGTGTATTTTGGCAATATTGCCGGAGGGATTCAGTTTTGCATTGAAGGGTTTTATATTTTGGCCAAGCTGTGTTGCCTTTATGGATTGAATGTAAGGGTGTTGTTCTACAGCTTCATTTGAAGGTTTTTAGCTCTGAAGTTAACCTAAGATGAACAATTGAATTGGTTTCATATTGAGGTATGTATTCATGTTTATTCCAGACAGTTTTGTCGCCCTTTTGAGAAACCACCAAAAAGCCAATTACATTATTGTTTGTCAGGGATATTGTGCACATTTATATGTGCTTATTTCTATTACAGTAAGTAAGCAATGGGGATTTGGGCGGTTTTCTTGTGCTATTTTCTCAACTTTTTAAGTATTTCAGATTTATTGTCTGGAGATTAGGAACCAGTTAGGATTCTGACTGAAACAAAACAATTTTTTTACCAATTTAGTTACCAATTCTGTACTTTGTCTTTAAACATAAATAGTCTCCTTTTTATCTTGATATGCCCCTTGCATTTGGATGTTTACATTTGATATTGGTTTGGATGTTGTTTGGAAGATCATTCATTTCCTGACCCCAGCAAACAGCAAGTCTAGACAAAAACAAACTTGAACCAAAACACACATGTTCTGAATTCTGAAGCCCCCTTGAACTGACAGCAGTTTGTTGTTGAGGAATTGTAAGAGAGGTTTGTATTACGCATTCATCATGAAGATGCCATTACATGAAGCTGGGAGTAAAATTAAATTAACCAGAAGGAAGATATCAAATTCATGGGCAGAAATATAATGCTTATGAAATCAAAGTAGAGACTAATGTACCTAAAAGGGGTCAGTGGTCGGACATGTTAACAATGCTTGTAGTTTAACATTTTACACTGAGCCACAAACATACAAAGTGTTCAGTTGACATGAGTACAATCACGTAAAATAATGTTTTGTTGAGTTGCCTTCAAATTTAAGAAAATATGCAAGTAGCCTTGACAATACCAAATATTGCTTGTAACTTTTCTAGCTCATGAAATTTTTACCACTATGTAATTAAAAACAAAGATCACTAAAACCATCTGGCCAAAAGTTAGTGAAAAACAAAAGATCACTAAAATTATTTGACCCAAAGTTAGTGAAAAACAAAAGATCACTGAAACCATTTGACCCAAAGTTAGTGAAAAACAAAATCACTAAAATCATTTGACCCAAAGTTAGTGAAAAACAAAAGATCACTAAAACTATTTGACCCAAAGTTAGTGATTTTATTTAGTTTCCTTTTCCAAACCATAAATATTTAGCTGTGCTTGAGGCATGTATGCAGGATGAGTAGATGTCTGAAAATTGGTTTCACACCAGGAGCCACACAGCAACTTTGTAATCAACGGTTTCCCTCTCTTCTCATTAGTGACAATTTCCACAATAGCTTCATCCTTTCCTGACCATCATGATTGTGTATAAAATACATGTAGGATCTTTAGTATTATTATTTGTTCATGGTAATGCTACATGTACGGTTTGTGATTCACTTCTTTTCCTTTAAGTGCAGCACAACATCAATTACAACATACATCTATAGCAACTTGGAACAATATAATCCTCTAATTATTAGTTGACTATTTTTGGACTACACGTACTGTACATTGTATGTATCTACACGTGGACCCTGTGTAATCAACACAGTTTAAGCATCCAACTTGAAGTTAACCCTACCCTTGGCATGATGTTTCACTAGTCCTCAATTTGTTTAATCTTAATGCAAGGCAGATAATAGTAGAAACCTTTTGGGGACTTGTAGCAATGGTTTGTCAAGAACTGGGCCTAATTTGCTTACATTACATATAGCTATTCTCCACTTACAAGGTTAGTGCCAAATTTCTGCACTAGCTCAGTAGGCAAAGAATGCCTAGTAATGTGTTTCTCCTTAACCTTTGAAACGCGCTTATGAGCTTACGCTTACGCACATTTTTGCTATATGGTAAGCAGAGCCATGAACTTGGGCCCTTGTCAGGTATAGTAACTGCCAGTTAACAGTCAAGCTTGCTCAGATTAGTTTTGTAAAGACATTATTTTGTCCTTCTCTTTAAGACACTTTAAGGGATATATCACAATTAGGGAAATAATCCAGTTGAGGGAATGTTTACACTTATGAGTGCAGTTATTTCTATTCTTGATCGTTTAGTGTAAGGGGGGGTATCATCTATGGTTTTATCTGATCTAATCTGATCTAACTTAATCTAATCTAAACTAAGGGGGGCTCTTACCTTTTAGGAAAATCAGCAAATATTGGTTGCACTTTTTGTCTTCGAGTTAATATATTGCAAGTGTTAAAGTTATTTTTGTGCAAAATAAAACCACATGAAGTAAACATTATTTAATCATACACAGTGTAAAAATGTGAATTTCTTGTAGAAAACTCATAAAGTGTCTACTTTACCAAAAGCCAAAACTTAATCTGTGCCCAGAAGGAGCTACATTTTGTACAGTGTTACATTATTTACGTGACACTTTCACCCTTTGATATGTTCTAATTTTTTCAGACATGGGTGCTGACTTCCCATCAGGACCTATGTAAAGAGTCTTAGTGGAGGTCCATTCAATGTAAGGTATTTTGCCTCCAGTTTCTGCAGTTATTCAAAAACCCTTTGAAACAGTAACTGTAAGTTAAATCTGTATAATAAGAAAACTGCCTTCCTGCAGTCTACTTGTACTTCACGATACAGCCTGGGCATTGCTTATGTAGAACCCCTCTAAAGGGGAAAAAGGATTTTACAAATCTATTATCAAACTCCCTCAGGGGTCCATATTTGGTCCACAGAGTACAAATGACATTGGTTCTTGTGTGATCTCCATATAAAATGTTTGTTTCCATTTGGTAAATTGGCATGAAACTCTACCCTGAAAGTTAAATGACCTTTCAAACACCCTTCTGGTACTGATTTGGTGTGTGCATGGAGGTAGGAAATCCTTCCTCCATGCATACAGCATAGAGCAAGGCTCCATGTATTTCCTCCCTCCATGGTGTGTGGTCCTCCAAAAGTTCCTGTTGTTATGGTAACCACTGACATTGTCCCTCTGGTCAAGTGACCATGCAGTACATGTAAGAGTAGAAGTCCATTGGTTGGCACTGCACTGTGCTGCTTATGGATGATAGGTTGCTTGTGAACTTTCCAGCAAGTTCATCAACTTGTGGAGAGCAATTTGCAGTTCTCAAATCAAACTCAGAGAAGGGACCCAAGCTTCAGTGAAGTGTGCAGCTGTTGCCTTCCAGCCCTTTTTTATAGGGGGGGGGGGGGTTAGATTAAAATTTGGATTCTAGCCAAGCTTACACTATTGTAGAAGATACACTGGTACAGAATTGGATAACAAATCCCAAATTTGTTTTAACATTCCTGCTAAATGCACATATGAGGCATAATTTGGTAAATAAATCCTAATTATCAGGATACAAGAAAAAAAAGTAGTACGGTTTTCTTGTGTGCCTATATTTTTAAACACAATGTTAAAAAAGGAAGGGAAAAAAAGGATTGCACTGAAACAACCTGTTTACTTGTAATAAATGGATCAACTTTAACCCAAACTTCAAATGTTTATGACTCATCTAGCTGTCATGACTTCATAAAGTCTATATAAAACCATGGAACTATACCAAGGATGGTAATACCAAGAATATCGGTTTTCCCTCCTATATAGGTAAGCATGTTTGTTTTGCCAATGGATTTGAACAACGTAAGAGTCTGTGTTGTTTCCTGTTCTGTTGCCCCCCCCCCCCCACCAGAGTAGGGGTCGGGTGCAGTCTTTTGTTCAGACATAGCATTGTTGATCAGCAGAGGTCTTGTTTGGACATCAGGTGTTGAACTTGGATGGTTCACTGTAGGGTCTGTGGTTGCTTGTTGTGGTTAATAGCATACCTTTATGTCAATTGTTATTCAAAAGGATTACACCGGTCTAGGAGTATTAAGACCACATTAAATCCTTGGTAGAAATATGGCTGGAAACCTTCTTTTTTTTCAAGAAATATATTTTTAATCATGTACTGTTAGCTGGCAGCACTGATTCCCATGTTTTCTTAAAGGTGATTGTAACTTTATTGGGTGTTCGGACACAAGTCCGAAGACCCTCTGTTTTTGTTCGTTTTTTTTTAGGTGTTCGGGCACTAGCCCGGAACACCTCTTGATTTTGTACGGTTTTTTTTTTTGGGTACTTCTTCTTCTTCTTCTTCTTCTTCTTCTTCTGCCTGTCGATTGTCCGCTAACAAATGCACCCTTCCCAAGCTCATATAAACTTCAAACTTCACACATAGTTAGATACTCATTAGGACACGAAACCGTTTGAGTGATGTCATGATGACGTCATCCGGTGTCGAATTACATTAAATCAAAGTTTATTATTTCAAAAAATCATAACTCTTAAAGTACACAATGGATTTTTACAATCTATACATCATCGGAAAGGTCATCCAAAACTACGTAATCACTTCACAGACATGACCCCGATTGGACCTTGTCTTCCGGGTCAAACCGGAAGTTGAAAACTTCAAAAATTCGTATTTTTTGAAGTATATATCACATGATCACAAATCTTACATCATTTTGACCTATACTTGCGGTTCAAAACGGACATTTAACGCATTCTTTTGTGCATGTGCGTTCAAGCGTGATCGGCAATGCTATACAACAATCCAATGCCATTATACATGTACACGTCCGGGTGGGTGTGTGCGTGTGTGCGTGTGTGGCTAAGTTACGTTGAAACTGTACATGTACATGTACATGTGCTACTGTATGATACAATAAACCGCACGTTGTTCATAGTCTCTTCTCAAGGCACGCACTCCACGCTTTGTTAGTCTTTTACGCATAGCTTATTTAAACCTTTAAAAATCAACAAAAAATCAACCGTTTGAGATATGAACTTAATTCTTCGACAAATGTAAAGGTTAGGGAGGGTCTTTCTTTGTGACCCATTGAGTGACCTCTGTGTCATCTACTTCCGGTCAAACCGGAAATATCTCTTTATTAGAATAATGCTAAGTGCTTGGAACATGATTTTTTCACCATAACCAAGGATATGGAAGACATATTCCCTTGCACATTGTTTGACCCCTTTGACCTCTACTTCCGGTCGAACTGGAAGTAGCCCCTCATTTAAAAGTAAATAGAAGTAGGAACATGATTGTTCCTAGAAATATCAAACTAAGGGAAGGCCTTTCTTTGTGAAACATTAAATGACCTTCGTGACCTCTATTCCGGTCAAACCGGAAGTAGTTCTTCATTTAAAAATGCTAAGAGCTAGGAACATGATTCTTTCACCAATTACCAAGGTTAAGGAAGGCCCTTCTCTGTTGTACATTGCTTGACCTCTTTGACCTCTAATTCCGGTCAAACCGGAAGTAGCTCCTCATTTAAAAATGGTTAGATGTAGGAACAAGATTCTCTCACCCAAAACTAACGTTGGGAGGTCCTTCATTGTTCTCCTCATTTAAAGGTAAATAAATGTAGGAACATGACTGATGTTCTTGAAGTCCTAATCAGATATTATTTCATAAAGCAATATTTCATGTTTCTATTTTCAAATTATTTCAGTTGTGTTAACTTTAAGTACATCAAATAACAACTCTATCCGAACACCCAGTTTTTGTTCTTGGAACAAAAACTCATGTCTAGTTTTTTTTACTTCTCCTTCTGCTTCTTCTTCTTCTTCTTATGCCTGAAGATTTTCCGCTAACAAAAGCACTTTTTCTAAGCTTGTATGAACTTGAAACTTCACACATAGTTAGATACTCATTAGGACACGAAACCGTTTGAGTGACGTCATGATGACGTCATCGGGTGTCGAATTACATTAAATCAAAGTTTATTATTTCAAAAAATCATAACTCTTAAAGTACACAATGGATTTTTACAATTCATACATCATCGGAAAGGTCATCCAAAACTACGTAATCGCTCAACATGACCCCAATTTGACCTTGTCTTCCGGTTCAAACCGGAAGTTGAAGCAAAAAATGCTTAAAAAGTCACAATTTAAGCTGTGGAGTCAATATGAAACAGAATTAGGACATAGTTTCAGTGTACGAAATAACATGTAGTTTATGACCTTTGAAATTATTACATTGATGACGTCATCAAATATTACAGTTTGTTACGACGACGAGTTTAAAAATAAGAATTTTCTTTATTTCAAATTTTTTTTGAGCAAACTACATGTTGAATTTTTTAGTAATAGATAACGACTATAAAAGCCTAGTTGTGAAATTTCAACAAAATTGGCCGTTGCATAACGAAGTTATATTAAGGTGAAAAGTGCCGTTTTTAGCGCGATTGCCGATAGAGTCTGTACAGTTACCTTACTGTATTGCACCCCGTGCGTGTGCACTCTTACTGCATGCTGTGTATATACATAACACGCAACAAGTCAGGTCTTGTCACAGTTCATCGAACTTTGCGGTGTGTTGTTCAGTTCTGTGTGTGTGTAAAATAATGTATTTTTTGTCCGAATGTTTTGAAACTTGGCATACTTGTACATGTTAACACGATAAATATAATTTGAGCCTAATTTAGTCACTGGAGTTATCTTTAGGGGCATAAAAATTCATTAATTCATAGTTTTTTCGGGAAAAACGTTTTTTTTTTGCGTTTTTTTCACTTAACAATCAAAATGGCCGCCGCCAAGGGCACAGGGAGAAATAATAAGGCTTGATTGACAAATCTGAACATTTTTTGGGTCTGAAAAGTAAGAAATTAGCAGGTTGAAAATGTTCCATTGTTAAAAAACTTGATATAATTTGACCCCATAATTACAGGCTGAAAACACAAAATCCAAGATGGCCGCCAAAAATGGCGGCCATTTTGAATTCCCAAAACCATTTCAGACTATCACGTGACTCACCACTATCACTTTTCTGGCCAAAAAAATCTAAAATAAGTGGAAATTATGTCCAAAGATTTTTAAAAATCACTAAAAAACAGTAAAATCGTGTGACCCAATGTCAAACAAATGGTTGCCATGGCAACAGCTAACCCCCGGTATCAATTATTTTTTGCCAATATGATCCTAGATATATTGTAAGAAAAGTCAGAAAATTTCGCGGTGATTGGACTTAGCGTTAAAAAGTTACGGGGAAAAAGATGGTAGGGGGCACATTGTGCCCCCCGGTCCTGATAGGGTTAATGTTCTGATAAAAGGCAATATGAATACTATGTTGACTGTCATTTAAAGTGCTGTTTACTATCAGTTATTTGTTTCCCTTCAAGGCTGTTTACATGAAAATTCCAATGTAAAAAGGCAACACAGCCTTCATCCATGTATTTATAAAAGCCCTCTAATGGTGATTTGAAAAAAAAGAATTGAAAATGTCGTAGCTCTTGTAAGGGCCTTGTCACATTGAGTAATTTTTACAGACAACAAGGCGGCAGCCAATTGCACTGCGTGGAAAAGGAACACAAAAACCTTGCTTTTCCTGGCAGCGAAAAGGTGTCGAGTTACAATAAATGTATGCGGTTCTTTATATTTCTTAGCGACCTGAGTTGACCTCGCTGCCCAAACCGGTCCCCATGAAATACATATGATAAAGCTCTATTTTATTATTTAGATATTCATAATTAAAGGTTTTATTTGATTTCACTTTCAATATATCAAACAAAGTCAAAACCATGTGTTATACGGTGTCCCAAAGAGACCATTGTTACTTTAAATGTTTCATCCCTCAAAACTCTTCTCCAAAAATATAACTCAAGATTCAAATTAAACTGAACCTTGGAACTGTGCATATACTTGAACCTCAATATGAAGACGGGACATAAAACAATGACGTCAAGATGACGTCATCAGATGTTGAGTTACAATAATTCAAAGTTTATTAGTTAAATCAGAACTCCTGAAGTGCAAAGGTCTTTGGAAACTGTTTAAATGTCTCACAGAAATGACCCCAATTTGACCTTGTCTTGCGGTTCAAACCGGATGTTGAAGGAAACAATAATTGTTAAAAAGCCATCATTTTTAGTTCTTTGGTCAGTATAAAACAAGCTTTGGACATGGTTTCAGTGTATGAGTTGGTAATGGACTCTGCGTTTTCTGACTCTGATGTTTTAACACATTTACCACTTCCTAAAAACGACGACGCCCTTAAAGTTCTTGGAACAGCGAACTAAAATAATATCAACATGACCCCACATTGACTATGCCATCCGGCTAAACACAGAAATGAAGACAGCAAAATAATCCAGGGAGCTATCACATATCAGATGTGCTTAACAATTTTCAAAAAAAAAAACAATTGCAATTTTTTTTATTGATGTTTTAACACATTTATCACTTCCTAAAAACGACGACGCCCTTAAAGTTTTTGGAACAGCGAACTAAAATTGTATCAACATGACCCCACATTGACCATGCCATCCGGCTAAACACTGAAAAAAGATAACAAAATTATCCAGTGAGCTATCATATTAGATGTGCTGCCAACACAAATAAACTTTCTGTATATCTCGTTTGAATGAAATAGTTTGAGTCCCAACCCCTAAAAAGACCTCAACTGGATTTTTTTTTTAACCAAACTGAAGTTTTTACATCTTCATTAATTTCCAACTCATCAATTAACTTCCAGAGTCCGAACACCTATAGAGTTTGTGGTTGGACAAACTCTAAATATCTAGTTTTATTTTATTTTATTATTATTTTTATATTATATTATATAATTTGAGGAGGGTTCCATTCGAAAGATAAAGAACTGGGAATGTTTTTGACCTCTGACGAACCTCACAATCCTCTCTAGCAAACCCCCACCAACCCCTTGCCCCTTTCCTGCCCCTATTCCTGTCCCTTCTTTACACAGATGGAGTATTTTAAATTATAACCTCCTCCCCCACTGGGATTGAGGCTATTCTTCTGCAGTGATGCTTACTTTCATTTTGTCAAACAATACCTTTTTTATACTTTTACCAGGATGAGAAAAAAGATAAAGGATGTCAAGAATGGCGTAGTAAATGTGTTAGAACACCTCTTTTGTTGAGGATTCTCTCCTGTACATCATACTCAATAATGTCTGGACCCCGCTTCCTATGGCCATTAAAGAAACATTTAAGAACTGTTGCAGGTTATTGTGACAGTCGACCCTATTGATAAAGGTCCAAGGAAGTCCCAAGTGATTACTTTCATGACCACTGCACCAAGGAATTGATAAGGTTATGAAGAACAAGAGAACTGTCTGGTGAGATACAGGGTTTTTGTTGGCTTGTCAGCATGGTTTGTTACGAGAGCTGGTCGTGCCTATTATGGTTTACCGACAAACCAGAAAGACTGTCCTTTCAAATATAGTATTATCCATAAATTTACTATTTTTATGTAGAAAATGCAAACGTCTGCAGCATTACAGATTCAACACAAGTAAAAAGAACGGCTCAGAAAAAAATGAAATGAAATGATGCAGAGGATGACATTACTAAACATAGAATGAAAATAAATCAATGAACAAAAAGTAAAGACTGTTGTAAGGATCTAGCTTATTGACTCAACAACATTTGTCTCAGTCTGTGTTCCTTTCTAGCATTACATTTGAAAACTAATTTTCTTGAGAATTAACAAATCTTTTTTTATACTAGTTGTTATAGGTGAAGATCATTTTTCATTTTACTAGTTTTAATAGGCCATACAGTTTGCCAATTGATAATACATTATTAGACCACAGAGCAAGGATCAAACTAGGCTGCAATGTCCTCCATGATGACAGCATAATAGCAGAATCTTAATTTCTGAGACTGTCTTTTCCTAATCAGAAGCACACCACATCAGCTTAGCTTCTGCCTCTGTTTGCTAAACACTAAAATGCACTGGTATAAATGCCATCTAAGATCCCCAGCACTCATCCCATTGGTGTCCATCCCATCAGGTGTGTGACAAGGCCACTTGACATTATTGTGTACAGGCTTAGCTGAGATTTAGTTGATTCCAAATCCTGTGAGAAGGTTACTGGTATTAGGATATATGTACATGTACAAAAAACACTGACCACCCCAACATGTGATGGTGTCTTAAGATTTACGCGATCTGTAATGAGGGGGGTGGGTGCTGATTTTGAATGTGAAAACTTTCATATACATGTATAAACTTGATACACTCTGTAGCGTAGTGTGCAAACACTAGTCAAGAATGCTGTAGGCTTGTCGTACTTGCCTTTTAGGTAACTCTCTGGGCAAGTCAATAGTTAGCATTCTCTGTGTTTGAAAGGATTATTCTACATTAAAAAAAAAAAACCATCAAAACAACCATGGCCACTTATTTGGATGAGCTAGTCAATTGTATGACTGACTAACCCTTGGGGCAGGACCAAAAAAAGATGAGGTGAGGCCTGTAAACTCGATACAAGTACCAACTGAAGTATTTGTGTCTGAAATACTGTGTATTTGTGTGAGGAAATCGTCTCTCGATCACTCCAGTTTATTTCATTTGCCAAATCATGAACGTGAACAAAATCCCTGACAAAACATTAAAAGCACTGGAGTTGACTTGAAAATGTTATAACATATAGGCTACATGTTGATGTACATGTATAATGTAATTCATGAGTTTTTCATAGGTAGTTTTATGGTTTGTATATTTAGTTAAAAGTAGAGGGTAGGAATAAATGTACTTTTCCTATAAAAACCAATGATACAGGATATAGTATCGTACATGTTTGTTCCATTCAACAAAATTGTGATAGAAGTTAATAAGCTGTAAAAGTTCTTGCATATATGCAATGGAGATGTAGATTTTGAGGCATTGCATGGTGAGGTATCAATTCCGAAATCTACTCTGTGGTAGTAGAATAATAACAGGACAAGTTCTCACAAGAACAATCTACTGTATGTAGCAAAGTAGATATAATCACACGGTGTTACTGCAAACCAACAATGAAGATATGTTAAGTAATTTGATAGCTTTGATCAGGAGTTATTGATGCACATGCTAAAGTTATTAAGTAGTATCATCTTCCCAGTTGTATGGGCAATTTTGATACAGTAGGAGTGAACTACATTAAGTACAATTAGCAGATTATTACAGGTGGGGCAGAACCAATAACTTTCCAGATTAAGAATGATACAGATGAGATATCAATAAATATTGATGATAAAAAAAACAACCAAAACCCAACAAGAGTGCAGATGGGGTAGGGCCAATAACAACAGAGATAATAAAAGTATGTGATGATAAAATTAAGAGTGTGTGCACATTCACTACATAGATGGTGGTGTTTTTGTAGGAAAGTGGTATGGCATAATGGTAACTTGTTTTATGTTAACTTACTGTGTTGAAGGTGTTGGTGGGGGGGGGGGCCCCTGCTCACAATCCTTGCCCCCCCCAATGAGATTGAAAAAATGCACAAGTGAATGGTTTGATTAATAGCCCCCCGCTTGACACCCCCCCCCCCCCCCCCCAGTTACGCCACTTTGAAGCACTCTACCCAACTCATATCGGTTGATTTTGGTGGATTAAGGCAGTAGCCATCCAACCCAACTCATATTGGTTGATTTTGGTGGATTAAGGCAGTAGCCATCCAACCCAACTCATATTGGTTGATTTTGGTGGATTAAGGCAGTAGCCATCCAACCCAACTCATATTGGTTGATTTTGGTGGATTAAGGCAGTAGCCATCCAACCCAACTCATATTGGTTGATTTTGGTGGATTAAGGCAGTAGCCATCCAACCCAACTCATATTGGTTGATTTTGGTGGATTAAGGCAGTAGCCATCCAACCCAACTCATATTGGTTGATTTTGGTGGATTAAGGCAGTAGCCATCCAACCCAACTCATATTGGTTGATTTTGGTGGATTAAGGCAGTAGGCACCCTACCCAACTCATATTGGTTGAGTTTGGTGGATTAAGGCAGTAGGCACCCTACCCAACTCATATTGGTTAATTTTGGTGGATTAAGGCAGTAGCCATCCAACATGTGCATCATGTACATAAACTCTTATTGATTGATTTTAGAGGATTGAGGCTGTTTCCAGCAGGGAGTGTCTAGGTTTAAGTTTTTTATAATGCTTGTGTATGTAGTGTCTGCAAAGTTGCAAAAAAGTCTCTTTATTGTTGTTTGTAAGAATTAACTGAGGCAAGCTATTACTGGTCCATGGCTTCCTGAGTAAACAAAGATAGACTGTCAAACCATGAAGAGATCAATTCAATCATGTTCTATTGTAGCTAGCCTAAACCCACCCACCACAAACTTATAATAGCAGAGAAGAATGGATGTTTTGAGGCAATAGTGTGTGATGTGAATTGTGAACTTGTCAATGAAATTCAGTGTCAATGTTTCATGGTTTTGATTACACAAAGTACATGTAGGTTGTGTTATTTAGGATTGTCCAGGCCAACATTATCAGCTGTTTTTTACACTCTTTTGGGAGTCAATTTGTTTGTACATGCACTGAGTTTAAAAATACAATTAATGCCAGGAGTGGTTGTCCTTTGGGAAGTTACTCCAATGTACAACGTTGATTTGGGAGCTACTGTTAAGCACACACATTTATTTATTCCAGTCATCTGGATTCAGAATTAAAGTAATACCCAAAACCTTATGGTATGATTATAAAGGGTTGTTTCTCATATCATTGTAGGCCAATATTAATGTCTGCCTTTGCTTTAAAAGTGATGCAAGATTAGGATTTGAGGAAGCATAATGTTGATGTGATGCTAGCAGTGATGACAGCAATAGAAGACAATTAGCATAGAGGAAGGTGTGAGTGGCAGCAGACACACCTGGGCTTGATTTCTCACAAAGCGCTATTAATAAGATTCAACTGAAAGATAAGTTGTCAATACTGATTTGTATTGTGACAGCACACTTTGCTTAATAGCAATCAAGAGTGGCGCTCATCTTAAGATCTACATTAGCTCTTTATGAAATCGAGCCCAGGTAATTTTTCATTGTTTACATGATGCTTTGCTGGCACACATTTCTGATTACAGTGAATTCTCCCCTTGTAAGTCTTCTGCAACATCTATCTCCAACAGTATCCCAGTTGTATGGCGCAATGTGTACTTCCATTTTATTCCCATTTTTTGTGAAAGTATTTTATCAAAACATAAAAATGCCTAAGAAAATTTGCCATGACCTTTTCAATGAGAATGTTCTCATTTCTCAACAAACTCAGACGCAGATGATAACAGAAAAGAACATCTAAATAACTATGCTTTTTAGTTTATTTTATGTTTGCTTCTCTAGGGTCCTGTAGGAAGCCATACCAGTACTCTTTGTACATGTTCATGTAGCTGTCTCATTAAAATGGCTCAGTTATGTTGTTCAATTAATATAAAGAAAGGTTAACTCCAACAACACCAAAATACCTATTTACATTAACCAATTATTTGATGGTCGTAGAACACTACCAAGAAAATGTGCCATTAAGTCTTCAGTTTCCATATCCTTCATAGTCAGGGTACTATTTTTTCTAATGGAGGTTTGATTAAATTGAGCAGTGATCTTGCCTGGGGGTATATCTCTTGTTTATTACTGCCTGCTATGATAATAGTTCCCTTGGAGTACCACGGTTGAACAAACCGCGGTGATAATTATTTCATGTCTCCTGGACATGATTGATTAAAATCAGAATTACAATTGCTCCACATTTCTATCCTTGGTGTGAAGATAAAGGATTTATGGCCATGTTGTAGGAGTTCATTAAAAATAAAAATTAACCTATGTAAATTATGAGTAAACAAATTTGAGTTGTCAAAACCAACGTTTAAGACATGACAGATGCTTTGTATGCAAGCTTTGACCATGTTCCATGTTGAAGAGCTTACAATCAAGGATTTGATACAGAGGAACAATTGGATTCATGTTGCAATAGTTAAAAAGACAGCGTTTACGACTCAGAAATCACTACCAGAGGTTGCTTGTTCACTATTTTGCAGTTGACCTTTGAACTCAAACAGATACACAAGCTATCAAGTTGAACAAATAAACCGTTTCCTTATCAGAAAATGAAAATAACTCTAGTGATGATTGCAAAATACATAGTGAACTCCAGCTGAAGCAGCATACATTTACGTAACTGTGCAGATCAATAGTTTAGATGTTGGGATAGTACCTCTGCATCTGAGGTAACACTGGTAACTCATTTAGAGCAATAATTGCATGATTATCTCGTTAAAAAGATTACCTTTTAATCTGATGAATAGAGCAGACATAATGACAATAAATCCTATTAAGTCATGATTTAATCATTAGTGAAATTGTCACACTCAACATGGGTCCTTTCAAATCAATATTGATGTTTATACTTACTGACCTCTGTATGTACATGTAAACAGGTAGCCATGGGTTGTCTCCATGGTTATCTCTATGTTGTCTCAAGGTGTAAAGATCCATGTACTTGTATAAGTATCACATTATTTATTTTTACCAAGTACTAGGCCAAGTTCTCCTAAAGCTAACCAGTAAAATAGATGGAGAAATCAGCCATAAAATTGCACATGTCATTTGTAATTGATGGTTGGCATTTTACCTTTGTTGCCAGTGGAAATTAAATTTCTGTGGTTTCAAACATGTGGACAGTAAACGAATATGTACAATGAGAATATGTACAAATTGTCAGCCAGTTGTCAGTTTAAAGCAAAAGTACCTCATTACTTCCCATGGTCTTGTTTTCAATAAAAACGTCATACAAAGAACTTGTGAACATTTCATCATATTTTGTGGTCACATTTGAGAGAAAAAACACAAAATCTTGAATGTTCTGTAGAGATTTTGTGCACATTCATTTTTTGCTTCAATCAATAAGCAATTGTGATTTCTGGGGTCTTCAAGCACTATTTTCCAGACTTTCCCATGAGGATTGGTACTGATCTGAACTTTATAATGAGTGAGCTTTAGGTTTCAGATAGAAACTACCAGTAAGCTATTTTCCATCCAATAAACAAGGTACTTGGTCTTTAAATATTCAATAACAAGGTTTCAGAAAGTAGTACATGTATTTTATTTGGGATGATTTGATTGGTATCAGCTGCAAGTAAGGTGCAGGTAGTTTATGTTGGCGATAATTCTTATATTAAACTACAGCATAGGCAATGCATAATTTTACCCCCCCCCCAATATTGTAAAGCCTTGTTTGCTACCCAAAGATCAACATCACAAGTTTGATCTGTTGGATTTTCAGAAGGCAAGATACATATTTTTACTGTTGCAGGCTATCTTGTATAATAAATTCACAACAGTGTCCAGCGCACTGAAATAATTCAGCTACCTCATGCATGTTGACATAAATTTTGACTGTTAGTGATCAATATTAATATTGTCACTGTATAATGTTTGTACACTGTCACCATGCTTGGAATTTATGTCAATCTCAACCATGTATGGAACTTTCGTTGTCTCAACCAAGCATGACTTAAAAGATAAGGACCATTAAGCTAATACTTCATACATGAAGCTCACAGAAGACTGCTATTTTTGGACCCTGAAATAAGACACAATCCACAGTGATAAGAAAGCAGGTGATTACCATCTCAAAGATGCATTTACATCTCATCCATTCCTGTAAATGGCGGCTTGTCCGCTGTTGGTTTGGTCAATAAATAAATAAATAAATAAATCTGAATATTTGAGGTAAAGAAGTAGAGTTAAAACTAGATTTACATTTTTGTTTATTTGTTTGTTTGTTTTTTTGGTGCAGATACATGTGAAAGAGTCCATCAAGGGAGCAAGAATAAGAGGAATCCAAGGTAAGCATTGGTGTCTGAATGGGTAAACTGATTTTAAAGATCAGAGTATTTACATAAATCGTTCAGGTGCTGCTAAAGATTACATCCATTTGACAAATGGTTCTTCAAAAAGTAACGCTTTTGATACACTTTGTCAACTGTCATCCAAAAGATGTTAAGTAGTCATCTTTGGCTGATCCCCACCTCCTGCCAATGATATATAGATCATAACTCGTAAAAGGAGCCAGTCTATGTTTCCTTAATTGCCTCATTGTTATCACTTTTATTTTTAAATAGGAGGGAAAATATTGTACATTATTAGACTTTAATACTAGAAATAGTGACAAGGTTTTTGTACCAACATGACAATGTCCATGGTCACATGACAATGTGCTACAGCATCAGGCAACTCTCTGACACTGTGTTCATTAGCATAAATAGCCAAGAGACATCCCTCTGTTGGTCTTCAGTAGTTAGTATTAATAATGTTTGAAATTAGTCAAGGAAGTGTAGCAATCAAGACAGTTTAATCTTGGAGGTGAAATATGTCCTACCCCATAACTCCATGCATGAACTGAATATTAAACTATCAATCTCCAATGTTGCTATTCAGCATTAAAATCTTTCATAAAGCTTAACCATAGAGGGGCTTAACTTAGTGGACTTGCCTTGCCTCATCATCAAGGTATAGGTTTACATGTAGGCCTACATGTATTTATAGTCCACTGTTTATTTACCCTTTGCCTAGAGTGCCATAGCTTTTATGATGTAACTGTTAGTTTAAGAAGCAGTCATCTGGATTCAACAGGATTAAAAACCTGACCACAAGGTGTTTGATCTTCAAACATTATACATCAAGGTGGGTGTGTAGTGTAGCTGGAGAAGATAAAATAAAATCAGTCTGTAAGAAGCACGCAGCTAGGTCCAGTTGGTCCAATCATGGAGGTCCAATGATGGAAGGTAAGTTGACATAAAGACCTCCCTTTCCACTCACTAGACATTTTGTGTAGTTTTGTACAGGTAAGGTTACGCTCGTTGAATTGAAAAAAGTGGGAAATGTACTGATGGTTAGCTGCCTTTGTATTCTTGGTCTGGTTATGTATTCACAGGCAGTGTTTCAAACAGAGGAACCTGATACTCAAGAGCTGTTTGGATGTTATCAAGACCTGGTTTAAATGTAAACAGTGAATGTTCAATGATAATCAGTTTTAAACAAGTACAAGATTTTTAGTATAGTCCTTGATGTATCATAACTTTGTTGATTGATTACACAATCTTGTCTAATAAAGTAATAATCCATACATTTTGTAGATAATATAATCCAGTAAAGTTTGCGGTAACGCCATGTATATGAAATCTCTCTTAAAAAGGTGGTTCTGAAAAGAACTAGTGTCATAACAACTTGAATTTGGAATTTAAATTTGGTCAGTATGCTCTGATCAGTAGATACATGTATACTGTTTATTCTATGTGCATGATCATTCATAGAATTTTGAACTAGTCAGTGATACTCCAAACTGACAAAAATTCAATTCTTATTCGGTTGTTTTTCTTTCCAACGAAGTCAGTTGCGTTGTGAAATTGAAAACAAAGTTAGTAATAAAGAAAAAAGTGACAGCGAGTTATTTACCTGTATACATTTTATGAAAGGGAACAGCCTCTCCAAAACAGTATTTTAAAGCTCATTTAATGAAAGTTTGTTTAAGCTTCATTCATTATAAGGAAAAGTTTAGATACTTTCAATAATAACAAAAAATCATTGAAAATATACCAAACAACACATACTAACTTACCTATGCACTGCTTTTCAGTTCCAATATTAAATGAAATAAATTTAAAAAAATAAGGATAAACTTTCCTTTTTTTAAAACTGAATGATTGTACTCCTAAACAAACAAATATTGTCTTGATTTTCCCTTGAGGCAACTGGTTTTGTTTGTTTTTAATCATCAAATGAAACAAAAAAAGAAAGGAAAAAAGAACAGGAATTAAAACATTAACATTAGCATGATCGCTGTTTTTATCTTTGCATTGTTTATTGGGAAGACACCATTAGCATTATTTGCTTGACATGCTAAATATCAACAGAACACAGTAATCTTCATCAATACTTTTATTTGAATAGTGTTGGGTTTTTCATTCATATCAATTGGCACTTGTGACCTCACTGCATAGCTATCATTCTTGGCTTATCTGCAAGTTCTTACCACTACTTCATATATTATTGTACCAGAGAATGGACAAGGATTGTACAGTGCTGAAGGCCTATGCAGAGTGATGGCTGTGCTGTGCTCTCCTTATGTTTTCGTACAAAGATACTTTTTAGCACTGGTTTAAATTTTTGAAGAAAAAAAAGTTTCTTCAAATGTGGTTTGAGATTTCACTCATACATGAAAAGGATTTAGGATAACTATTTTCTGGTAAATACTTTTTACATTGATGTGTGATTTGTATGAATTATTGAGACATTGTATTTGCTTTATGGGTCCAGAAACATTTGACTTAGATAAAAGAGTGGATGAATTTACGTTGTCCTTACAATAAACCAAGACTGGTTGATGTTGTGTATGAACAGAAGGCAATGGGGCAATGTCCAATGCTGGGTAATCATTCAAAGCAGTCTGAGATAGGAATCCACCCTAACAGCAAGAACGTGTGGTGTTTTAATGCTTTACCAGCCTCCAGTATTCACACATAAATTATTCTCATCAAATTTTTCATCATACTATTATTATTTTTTAAACTCCTGTTTCCTAATTCCTTATGAGAAAGATAAAAGCTGCAGCTATTACACTTTCTTATGTATTTCATTGGCAGTGAAACATTTATGACACATCATCATCTGAACAACCGTACAATCAACTTAATCAAAATTGCCTTAATTGAATCCGTTTTGTCAGGAATCTTGTGCATTTGTTACAAGTAATTTGAACATTATTATGTACAACCTGTCTTTCCCACATACATTATTGCAGAAGTGCTTGAAGGAAACAAAATCACACACTTCAGCGAGGCTAAATGTTCAACTATACACAGAACTTGCACTGCAAATTCTGGTACATGCTGAACCATTCTTAGCCCCGCTGTTTGAAGTGGAAATACCATGTGCTCAGTCTTTCATTTTGCAAGTTTCTGTGTTCACTAAAACTTAGCTTCAATATCCCTTTTAAGTAGCACAAATTTTTGTGTGTGTGTTTTTTGTAAAAATGGAATTTCCGGGAACAGGAACAGAATTAGTCGTTGTTGGAAGATAAATTTTACAATTTTGTGTTTAGTTGGACAGAAGTCTGCTCTTTATGTCACATTGTTTACATTACGTTGAAAATGCTGTAGTTTGTCTTGCTTTTTTGGATGACTTCAAATCAACCTTCAGGTGTAAGCCAGCCACATACTACTAACCAGTAACAGACATAACATTTGTTTGGATTAATTTATTTCCATCATTTCACAGTTCATATGGATCAATCATTTATAGGGTCTAGTTCACTGATGAAAAGGAACAGCCAAAACATGGAACTGCTTTTTAAGATAAAGTATCATAGGATCGGTAGGGCCTAATAACACACACACACACACACACAAATTGAAGATTTAGTCTGACAAATATTTTTGTCAAAAATTCTCATGTCAAAGTTGAGAGACAGCATTTAAGAACCCAACGAATCGACATTGTATGTTTGATTGCCGCAATTTAATTAAGCCTGATGTTATAAATGTTATAAAACATAAATCATTTTTTGTTTGCAGTGAGAATGCTCACAAGTTTAGTTGTATGGTGTGTTCATTAAAAGTGTGGGGACTCACTTACTCCCCCATGAACTGTTTGGTTCTTTTCTTTTTTAAAACTTAGGCTGATATAGAACCAATTGCCCTGCAATTTAACAAGGGAAAGATACCACAATACATTGTACATTCCAAGGTAATTCAAGATAACTGGCTGATTGAGTTCTTACCTGTTATATAAGTCACTTCATTAGTGCTGTGGTTACTGCATTCTTCACAATTATTAGTAGGCTACTGAAATTAAATTATCTATGAACAATAGTTGATGGAAAAAAAACATGTATGATTTTAGTTTAATTGGTCTACTTGGTCTGTAATTGAATGTTCTGTAGACCACTTTGTTCCTTTATAAACCAAACTATTAACCAGTTAGGGCCAGGCATCTTCCATTTTTCCTTTCCACCCTGATAGGATTATTTTCTTGTAATTGCCAGAATTATCAGAATTATTTTTCTTTGCGAGTACCGAGAAACTCTTACTTGACAAAGCCAAGAGGACAAAAATTCTCTTTGAAGCACCCGGATTTGGGATTTCTCAATTGAGAAAATGTCAAATTCACGCACCGTGACTTGCAAAACCTAGGCCGTGAGATACGTCCGAGGATTGGTCCTGAATCTGGAACTAAGGCTGGATACTGGCATTTTACTTGGAGTTACCTCCATTGAGACTAAATACAATAAATAAACAAAGGTGGAAGGCTCTAGATGTCTTGTAATCCTCTACTTGGAACAAAGGGACAAAGGTCTGGAATCAGGGATAACACAATAACCACTACATAATAGGAGAAATTCTGCAACATTTCCAGCACCATCTGTCCTCTTTTGTTGGTTAAGCAAAGTGTTAAAAGCAAGTATGCTCTGTTCATGCTCTGTGGTGAAAAGTCCGGGCTGTCTTTGTTCTGGGCTTCGAATTTCACACAAAAATACAAAACACACGTCATCCGTGAAACTGCCAAGAGACAACCTTTTGCCATGCTTTCACTTGAAACCTATAAAGATCCTGTACTTATTCCAAAACAATTTTACCAAAATGTATTGGCCATTCCATGCCAAATAATTGACACATTTGACTAACCAACCTGCTAGGAATGCAAGTAATGATCACACAAACAATTCTAGGGTCTAAAAGGTATTTTTTGTTTTTTGTTTTTTGATATGACCCCCTTTACCTTACCCCCTCAAATAATTATAGCCAAGCCCCTTTTCCCCCTCTCCACTCATGCTTGTGTGTGTTTTTAGTGTACTTTAAGAAAACTGCACTGTAACTATATAAAATTGGCTTAAAAGAATGTTGCTGCAGTTAAATCTGTCTTCATTACTCATGGCCAAGGTTAGCACTATTTGAGTTGGTCATTGATAACTCCCAAGATGAACAATGAAAATTGAGCTAAACTAAACGTTGTTCAATGGAGAGAATTTTAAAAGCAAAAGGAAAATTTCTCACAACTCATCTTCTTGTTACATTGTAACAAAAGTTGCTTACAATCAGGAACTTGCTAACCCTTTTAATAAAAGTGTTTCAACTTATAAAAAACAAGTAACCTCTTCAGATCATTATCAGGAAAACGTACATAGTAGCAATGCTCATAGCGGTTCAGTAATGAAACTCTTGGCCTTAAATTTGAACCATTTTGGTTATTCTTCTTTAAATAGAACCTTCACACAGTCCCAATTGATGTGATTTACTTTCACATCAATCGCATTCAGTGCCAACAAATGTTTTTATTCCATTGAAGGAATGCCTGACTAGTTATTTATATCATGTGGACATCTGGTAAGGCAGTCCTCTGCCTGATGGAATTGGGTCAATATTCTCCCTTCCATACACTAATGGCATCCTCCTTCATCTTGTTTCATCTTGAAGATGTTCAGATGAGCTTTGCAGATGAATTATTTTAAGATGCCACAAGTTCACCATCATCGGGGACGGCCTTTGAAGGCCAGAGATTAACATTTCTTGCTAAGAAATTTTAAAAGTCATTGGCCAAGATGACATTTGTTCAGATGTTGTTGTGGGAGCTGAAATCAGTTCAATTTGTAACAATTATGTCACATTGATAAACAGGATGGTTACTGATTCTAAACTAGACAATTTTTTCAACACCAATTTTGTGAAAACTTTTGTGGAGCTGTCAGAATCTAGATGTACCAGCACATTCTAAAGTTTGTTTGCACACATTACAAAAATCTGTTGAACCTGATAAATCTCAACACCTACCAGTAAAGTAGGTAACAAGCAAGCGCCATTTCATTTTGCTTTTAACTTAGTTCCTCATTGGTTCTTCACTTTCATGTTCATTGACAGAATTGCGTTACATTTTGCATACATATTTATTTTTCGTATATCAATGGAGATTTCCATAATGTATTGTTTTATTTTTTTTAACCATATTTAAAAGTGAGGGTGACCCCCATCCAGCACTGCTCAACATTTGGGGCCCCTTGCATTATATCAAAATTCATCGAAGATGAAATACTGTGGCCGTGGTGGGAATAAACAGTTATCAACCTGGTCCTTGTCTCTGTCTTCCTCAAGTTAGAGTCACTAAGCGATTTTAAGGCTGAGGGACGAGATTCATGTCAGAAGAAATATACCGCCAATATCTGATTGTAAACCTCCCTAAAAGAATCACACAGATTGGGCACATTGATGGGGCCATTTGACCTCAATCAAAATGTATTCACGATCACCTTCAACTAAAAAAGGTGGGTATTAAGTGTAGACCAAGCACTTTGAAATAAGAATAAGATGAAGTTATCCACAAGTTGTGTATAAATGGCAACCTGCACGCAAAGCACTATGCTGCAGTTGAAAGCCTAATCTGCGGCAGTAGCTATCCTGGGCCTCGAGACACGCAGCTCGGTCCTGGCACAACTACATGACTCACTCCGCCCATGCAGCCTTCACGCAAATACCGCAGTAACATTGTTTGCAACCTGCGGGTCGTAGTCCAACTTAGCCTGGTAAAACACTTATTAAATGACAGAATTTAATGATGCTCCTCAACCCCAAGTCAGCAGCTTTTGTCCTGATTTCTCCTCTGCAATTTGCACGCCTAACAGCGCAACAAATCTTACATAAACTTAAATAATTTCATACAGCTATTCGCAAAACAGCCCAACCTAAATCTAACTTGCAAAAAACCCAATTTGACATGACCCCTCGTGGCGCCAACTGCCACACAGAACAAGTCATTAGACCCATTGCGTTGTTCACGTGCGACACTTTCATCATTATACTAACATCAACATTGAGAAGACTTTCACAGAATAATAAAAATATTATTTAATAAACGATCAATCTTGATGAACAATTTAAAAATAATTACTAAATTTCTAAAACAGTTGGACAAAATTGCACCCCTGTCAACCTACCACACAACAACAAATGCAAGGTTAAAAAAATGAAATAAGAACAACGAACAAAAAACATTGCACACAAAAAGTTAGAAGTTAACACTTAAGTTTTAGTTTGTTTTTCATGATGGAATTACCATTGTTAATGAGTTTATAAACATGTCCTTCTGGCTATGGTCCTGGTAGGCATTATGTAATGTTAGAAATAAATATATGTTCAGGAATACAGAGTATAAAGGTGAATTTATTTGATCAATAATTGACAAGCATTGAGTTAAATAGAGTAGACAATACGACATGTCCACCTGGACAAGCATCAAAGCATGACTGCTGATGTGCAGTCAATAATCCCTGGAATGGGTACAATTCCGAAAGATCAATGTAGGACCTTGTGCAGTGCAGTGACTCATGCTGTAAGAATTTAGGAAGTACCCCCAGTGGTCCTTATGTATAGGCCCTCTAGCTCTAATCATAGAGCAAGGACTGCACTATGTAGTCCTGGTGTCTGTACTCAATTCAGTTTCAATTCAGGACTGATTTCCATAGTTCACAAGAGCAGGTACTGGAGACTAAACATTCAACATTTGCCCTTTGGATTTGCCTCATTATTTCAGCTGTTTGTTTAAAAATGCAATGTGGACTGAAGATCTTGTGGTATGTTTGTATCCTGGTTTTTCCCTTCTTCTTTGGTTATTAAACTGTTGTACATACTGACCCCTTGAATGAAATTGTGCTCCTAGTACAATAACTGGTATGTCATGTATGTCTTCTAGTTTATTCAGTGTGTGATCCTTTCTAGAATCGCATATGTACTTTAATTAAATTAACTTTCCTCCTACAAGTATCATGATGCCTCCTGGTACATTTCTGTCAATCTTGTGCCCATTGAGAGATGCATCCAAACCTGGACTGCACTCATTGTTAAAATATGCTGTCACTTTCAGAGAATCTGACTCAAAAAGTGTATTAAGAATTATTTATACTCAATCTTATGGGCTGCATTTTTGATGTAGTGGCACTTTATATGCCATGTATGATGTGCATGTATGTACATTTTATGTATGTATGTATGCATAATTGAAGCCACTGAGGACTGGATATCGACTAATTTAAGTATACTTACGCAGGTGTTTAGTACATACATAAAACAATGCACATTTGTGTATGCAAAGTATTGAGAAGAACTTTCCTGGTAAAGTTAAGGTGCATGTCAGTAAATTTTAGAATTAATTTCAGGTTTCTGGACAAATTATTGAATGATTTAGAGCGTAATGAATTGGGAGTGAAATGTGTTTAGTGCAAGTGAGGGTCGCTGGTGATGAGGACATTCAGACTTTCATGCGATGGAAACAATTTATATCTGCACCAAAGTTAAGTTTAAAAGGGAAAGTACATTGTTATTTGTAATTGTTCATTATTAAGTTGAATTCATCCTTTATTTTTCACTAAACATTAAATACTCCATACTTTACTTGTTTACCTTGTGAAAACTATAGGCCTATAAAATGTTGTGTTTTATTGAAAACAGCGTAAAATGGTTTATGTTTGACATCGTGAAGGAGATTTTGTGCATATTCATCAGAACTATTTTGCATCTGTGGTACTTTCTCAACTTTAGCAGTATTTTGGTTCTATGGAAATAATTCTCTGGAGGATTGATACAGTCAACATTATATCCAATTAATCCAGTTCATCACTTGTTTTAGTTCTTAAAAGTTGTCACCCATCATTGGTTTTTGCTTTGTTCATCCCTTCCAATCCTCAAGCTTTCAACAAAAACAAACTGAGTTTCTAAGAATATTAGGGCTGAATAGCTCCGTTGGTAGAGATTCGGTATATTTAAGCGGTGGTTGCAGGTTCAAATCCCGCTCCAGTCAATTTTTCTTTGTTCACCCCAAAAAGTGATTCTGATACATGTAAGTCTTAATTTAGTATCAAGCGATAAACCACAAGGGAAACTGACTGGGTAAATTTTGAAATCAATTTTTTGGTGAACAAAGAAAAATTGACTGGAGTGGGATTTGAACCTGCGACCACCGGTTTAATGTACCGACTGTGGTATCCAGCCCTAATGTTGGCGGTTGCCCTATTTTGTCAATATCTTTGGTTCTCAATTGAGTATGCAGATCGACTCATATTATTACATGAACAAGATGAAACTACATGTAGTGTTCCCAATGGGCAACCTCACATACTGTGTAAGAGATAAAAAACATTAGATATTCAGTGAAATATGACTCACTCAAAATTGGGCAGACACTTTTGGATTCTTCCATTTCCCAGTAATTCCCTCCACTATCCTGCACACAGGACATGTACATGTACACTGTACACATGTACACCATGTACAAGTCCCTAAGCCATTATCTCCATGAATGGAGTTACTGTTGAGCCCCTCTCCAATAATAGCGTGGGTTGAACACCCCTACAAATGCAGTGGTAGTGTCTAATGGTAATAGCCTAAAGGGAGCGGACTGTACAGTAAGTTGGTGCACTGTATGTAAGAATCCACTGTGATTGTACACTGTTCATGTACATGCACTGTACACTACATGTCTGTTAGCTGTGTACAGTCTTTTTGAATATGTTGTATGCATTGATATAGGCTAGCTGATCTGCTTCCACAGTCAGTCTTAACTTGGTTCACCTTCTATTGAGTAGCGTTCGGTATGGTCTTAGTAGATGCATTTTCCTTGTCTGTCTTGATGTGAATGTTTCTGGATATTCTGGCTGGATTTAGGGATTATAGTGGACTATTTGAAAATTAGGTGAGTATGTATATGGTATATTCATTCATACAAATTGTAATAATTAATGGTGATTGTTTACATTTTTATTTTTAGACATAAAAGGTGTCTTGTTTGTATACAAAACCTATATAGGCTTGGGTGCTGTGTGGACATCCTTAGTTCACTAGGTGTACATGGATAATTTACAGCTATGGTGCATTACACTTGTCTATTACAGTTATAAAGATAAGATAAATTGTTGTATAGTTTTTCCATGAGAACATGTTGTGTATGGAACAGAGAAATAGATATTTGTACTGACATGTACTGTCCTGTGGGCTTATGTTAATAATACCTTACATACATGTAAGTATTTTGTGTACAGTAGATATATCGGGTACTGTACATGGCTCCCCAGATCCAGTCCGTTCGTGTGTATACATAGTGACGTACCATCATAAAAGTGAATCGTGAGTGATAAATAGAGCAGAATGCATTCCACAAAAATACAATAAGAGCACTCTAATTTTGGAAATGGATGTCAAGACAACTGTGGTATTGGATCACATTAGACCCAGTAACTGGGGCGCTGTACTCCATTTTTGAGATTTTGACATTATCTGTCGTACTAGCGCCCCAGTAAGGAATATGTAGTAACTGCGACGGTCAGGAGGATTTAAATCACCTCTGTTAAAAAAAATGCCTTAGACTCAACAGAATTGCTCAAAATTCGCCTACTGTCTTCTCCAAGTGTTTATAGTGAAATAAAATGCATTTAATTGTACTCAAGATCATTTTCTGTCCTCCAAATCGATGATTTTTAGGGCCTCTGACAACCGTGCCGTTACAATCGCCATTTTGATCACTAATGTTCAGACTGTTTTCTGACTTTAAAAAAGTCGTATTAACGCTGCGGGATCACGTGTTCGCTGATGCCCGGACTTGAATATTGTTTTGCGCAGTCAATGCAGGATACCAGCTGTGTCAACGACCCCCACAATGGCAACATTGTACAGCACGCGCTCGGCAATCATTTTGTGGTGTTCTTTGACTGGTATCCTGCGTTGACTGCGCAAAACAATATTCAAGGCCATGGACTTAATTTGAGATGATGCCAGTAGATTTGAGAGCTTGAAAATCACAGAAAATAGTCTTCTTCTACTAGTTTGCCTTTGTGTTGCCCATGATGCCCCCACTCCCAAAGGTTTCTATAGAGATTTATATTTATCAATTGAAGTAATGCAAAATGGGGCCAGTCGTCTGTCTTTTGTGGTACCACAAGCTAGAAGAAAATGGCTACCTTTAAACATCTGCTGCTATTCCAGACAGAAGCGTAGCGCTGAAATATTGGACGCCAGCAGGAATCAAGAAAGAGTGATCTCTTGCCAGTAAAAATCAATCAGTGTTGGAACCTTTTGACATGTTCTTAAATCCACAGATATAATGTAACAAGAGCTGTGTGAGGTGCATCACCCTCATGTATAAAACTGTGAGGCTTCCCTTCCATTTATTAACATAAATCTCATTTGGCAGGTGACCCCATTGTGACCTGCAAATAATGTTAAGTGAATCAAACCCCTTGAGTGCGATATGTGTGCTTTGGTACAGTACCTCAGTTACATAGAGTATACAGTGTAGCCACAATTGGAAAGGGTGTGTACGTCATAGATACAGACAGTACATCTCTGAACAATCATTCTAATAGATCTGTGGCTTCAAATTTCAACTTGATTATTAAGCCTCATTAAAAAGAAAAATTGGACGAGTAAGCTAATTATCAATAAACCCGTCATTCAACCAACCTAGCCCAACCATTCTCTGGAAGCCCACAATGGGCACAGCCTCATGTGGGGGAAGATGTCTCTCCTTCTTGGACATGCTGAAATAAGACACTAGCTTGGCTAGTGCTGAGGAGCAGTGCTCCCTGTGTGCTTGACCGGGACGTGTGGACCAAGATCACTGGACAGGCTTGAGCTGCGAAAGGACTCGACTTTGATTGATTGAACCAACCTGAATTTTTTTTAAACAGTTGTGTTGTGGTGAAAGAATCCCAAAGAAAAAAAAAGAATTGTAAAGAATGCTTTGTGAGGGATTTTGTGCATGATGAAAATAAACATCAGTGATTTGTGTGGTCTTAAAGTTATGTTTTCCCTCGACTTGGATAATACTTCAGTTGTACTGTTATGAAAATAACGAGCTTTCAAAAAGAAAATTGATAACAATGTTACTTAACCATTTAGTTTTCTTTTAGTTAGTATGCTTTTGTTGTTAGTAAGATTGTCCACCACAGAGTTTAATGCCATGCAGATGAAGACAATAATTTACTTCCAATTACAAACAGGTACAATGCACTTTGGGTGTTGAGTGGATGGTAAATGAAATGTGCTGATGGATTAGAGTATACTTCAAGACTAACCTGTGTGAGTGTGGAACATTAGCATGTTGAATTGCCAACCATTTGCAGAAACTACATGTAGGCTAAGTACATGTATAATAGTGTTAAGCATAAATGAGTCATACCATGGATGGTCATACTGACTGAAATTGCTTCATTTTTCACGGAATAACACTTTAAAGTGCAAGTTGTACAGTCACAAGGCATAACAAATTCTTATGTACTAAGTACATGCAAAGTAGAAAGTATGGAGGGTTGTTTTTAACTGCTCCCCTATTGGAATGAGAACAACAAGTATATCCTTTTTGTTTCAGATTTCAAATAACATAAAAATAATGGAATTGTGGAATGACTTACTTTGCAGTTTGGTCGTCACTCTAAGGGCAGCTTAGCCTACTTTCCCTATAACACTCAATCATTGTGTCCCAAGTGACGTCATACACAAATACTCTTGGTATGTTATCCTCCACTCTATCCCATGTGCATGATGCCAACCACATCTGTAGATCATCCTTCTTGTTCAGTCACTGCTATTTCCATTGCTCCTCTGATAGTGATAGGTAGCTTTCGATTAATCTCACCAAGTCAGACAATAAAATACCAAAGCAAAAGTCTCACAGTGGTGACGTCAAAATGTGGGTTTGGTCAGCTAGCCCTGAGAGAGAAAGAAGGACAGGTGGACTTGAAAACCATCAGCAATTTCCATTTGATAATTAAATCCGGAGGAATTAATTACATTGTGCTATTTTCTACTGCATGTATTTTAATACCTGGACATTCTATGACAGCCAATATCAAGAGATGAAAACTCAAGGATGCAATATTGAATTATGTAGAATATAAACAGCAGCGCCCCAATTGTAGGGACAGTCAGGCTCCAGATTACTTCCTGTAGTTTTCTCTGGTGTCAGTAATACTTCTCCAACTCCTTCCTGAACTACCTTGATTACTATTACCCAAGTGTACTGATCATTTTCCATTTCCTGAGAAGGGCATGCAGGGGCAGGGTAGACAAAATAAAAAGTGCAATCAGAGTCCTGGTAGACCGTAAGCAGCTGGTGTAGGATGGCTTGTAAGGTGCCATTTCTGGCATCTGAAAGCGAAAATGAATAACTCTCTGTAATCAAAACTTCGACCATAAATACTGTAGTTGAATGAGTTGGAATGTTCATTGTATGTGTAGGTTGGTTTGACTGGTAGGGGATTGGAGTATTGGATAGGATTATGGTGTTTACCAGATAACAAAACTTGTTGGAAATAAAGACATTTAAAAAAAATCTGAAAGCTCACGCATTGTAAATTTTGTACCAGTACCATTACTACAAATTTTTCGGAGTATTAGCTCTGTTTGAAATACTGCTTAAAGTTTAGAAACCAGCATTTGAAGACCAATAAATTAAACCAAATTAATGTTGAAAGAGGTGAACTTTTCAATAAAATTAACCAAAATGATGTCAGTTCATTTTTAATTTATACACTTAAGGAAATTTGAAAGTAGCACAGAATACATGTATGTTCCTAAGAAATATTCACTTCAGGGACCGTTTAAGTTATTTTGAGAAGTAAGATCAAGAAATCATAATAACACATAATATACAGTTTATTAAAAAAAAAATACAATATTGATAGAAAAAAACTTTCAGTTTTGGTAGGACAGTTTGTTGCAGGAATTGAAAGTTACTGTTGCACAGTTGTGCAAACATCTTTCAACTGAATAAATTCTGCAGCAAGTATTCTTGACAGTGGAGTTTCTGTGTAGTTTTTACGACAAAAAAGTAGTTAAAATACTGATGTTAACCAAGGATAAACTTTATGATAAGCTGGCAGGTCTTGACCTCTGGTTCTGGTTTGGTGCCAGAATAAAATGCCTGAGGTTGTATTTTTTATGACATCTACGTCGTACCTTTGAAGTTGTTCCTGATTGGCAGAACCATATTGAGATATACTTAGTGATTAAGCTCAAAACCTGTCAATATTAAACGATTATGAGGCAAACTAATGCTCATAAATCTCTCATATTACAAGAACTCATGATGTCAAAGCAGATGGTAATTTACTCAGGAGTATATTGGAATGAATTACGATAATTTATCAGTACCATTTTTATACAATATTTGTTCAAGTATTTCCTGCAAGTTGTGACAATCCCCACAATAGCATATCTTCTCAGTGTTAACAAATAAAGTGAGATGGGTAAACTTCAAAATGCCCAAAAGTCAGTATGTTTAAATGCATACGTTATCAATTTAATTCAATTCAGTGTTTTATTAGTCATGTTAAAACAGTACATGACAATTTTTTCCTGAATTTATGCAGTCACATGTGACCTTGCACATTACAATTTTATGTTGCTTTCCTTGACAAATTAAACTTTTGTTTTGCTGTAAAACTTTTTGTCTGAACTTGTAATCAAGCAATTGCAAGTAATTTAATTTAAACATGAAAATTTTCAGAGAAATTTGTAAGTACTTCAACTATTTTCTCGCAATAGATTAGGTTCAGAATATCTAGCAGGTTTCAGGCATTCAACTTTTCAGCTGGTCAGCTGATTTCTTCTTTTTTCCCTTGGATTTTAATGCCATAGAAAAGTGACAAACAGTGTGCTTTTTATGTATGGTGTGCTTGACCTTTTCCTCTTTTGTTGCATCAAAGTTGCCTATCTGAGATTTTCTCCTGTTATGAATTCACTTTTCCTTAAAATGGTTGTTATTTGAATGCACATTCCTCATTAGTTAATGCTCAAAATGATCGAAACCACAGTCAAACAGAAAATACAGGTCTAAATTCATCAGACCATCAGTTACTTACTATAAATATCAGTTTCATATGGATTTTCTGATGCGTGTAATGTTTCATTGATGCGTTCATGGCCCTCGCTGAGTCTGGAGTGTTAAATAACAACATGCACTTGTAACTATCGCTGTGGGAACTTTTATCTAGTTTGAAATGACCCAAGATTGTGCTTGCCCTGTGCAAGGTACATTGTAAATTGCTGTTTAACTTGTAGGCCCTATGTTCTACATATTTGTGATACTAAATTGAATACAATGCAATGTTGTTATTTGAGTGTATCACATTGTTAAACTTTGTTTTCTTTTGGGGTATTTTAATGTTAAAAGGAGACTATTTTTGTTGATACACAGTTTATGTGGGAGTGGCTTGTCAACTTCAATGTCTTGTTTTGATTTATCCTGCACTATCAATAAGGGAGTAAAGAGGAGAATAGCCTGAGAGATGGCAAGTTATTAACTCTCTGATTTCATCAGAAAGTGGTGGAAACAACTGGTAAGGGACTGAGAAGTGTTGAGAAGCCTACATCCAGCATAGGGTTAGGGTTAGGCTAATAGTATTATACAAGACATTGTGTACACATTTTACAAAGATGCATTTGTTACACTTTATTTACAGGCTGCCATTGTGTACATGTATTGATCATTATCAAACAAAATTGATTAATTACAGTAGAATGTCAACAGACATAGATGAAAAGGAACATTCGTTCTCACCTTTCATGTAAAAAACTTGATATTTGGTGAGAAATCTCAATGCGCTTCTATCATTAACAGGATACAAAAATATTGAAATATTATGTAATTGAACATGTGTACATTGTATCATGTCACAAAAACCCAAATCCAACGTTTTACCTTGACTGGTTTCCACATGATGGAGGCCAGGTATAGTCATATATCTTTACAAACCAAAGCCATTACATTATCACAGGTCTTACTGAAAAGGCTCCCTAATATTACAATGCACACAGCTGTCTTTTATTAAAGTCACAGATCCTGATATCCATTTCTATTTTTTGCTCCTGGTGTTCTATTCCACTATTGTGACTTCGGGTTCTTAAGCACACAATTCTCGGATCACAAAATGTCTTAGGGTTGTGAAGGTCAGGTGGTCCCAATCAATCCAAATTTGGCTTGATTTCCCTGAAGAGGGTTAGAAATTTCAGTATGACCTCTGGTTCATCAGGGTGACATCCAATAAAAAAAGGTGTATTGTAGTCACATGAGCATCTGAGTATAATAAGATAGGATTTGTTTTGTCAGAACATCCAGCATTGGATTGGGTGAGGCAAATTTTATAAAAAACATCTTGTGTACACAGTTTACATTGATGCAACATTGATGTAACAATTTACAGGGTGCCATTGTGTGCATGTATCGATCATTATCAAACAGTTGATTAATTACAGTATGTCAACATACATGTAGATGAAAAGAAACATCATTCTCAATTTTCATGTCAAAAACTTGATATTTGATGGGCTTTGTTTTGTCACAACTTGGTTTCTTAAATAAATTCTCTTACATGTATCAGTTACACAAACTGTAAAAAAAAAAAACCATAATGAGTATGCCAGAGCCCAGTGGAAATTGTTACAAGCTTGTATACATGAAATAAGAATAGAATAACAAATCCCAGAGTTAGCCATTGGTTGAAAACAGAATTGTTTACTTTATTGACATCATCATCAAGGAAATAAGGAAATGGATTCAACTGCAAACGTTTTAGGCAAAAATATGTCTCGGCTAAAGTTGCTTTGAAAAGAAAAATCTTTTTGAAGGTGAAAATCTGGAAAATTTGAAAGAGACACACAAATTACAAAGAAAGTTAAGCTGATGTATCAATTGTAAAGTTGTTTCTTTCCCCCTTTGTTTAGGTCAAGGCTAGGGTTTGAGGTCATCATGTCAAACTGTTTATTTTGTTGTTATTTCCTGCTACTGGAACTTGTTAGTAATCACTAGAGTCAACAGTGTTGTTTACACTGCCCTGCAGCAATAAACAGATTTACATAAATTAACCTTGTTTCATGGGAGCTTTTAGTTCACAGATACCTCTGTAGTGAATGAACAACACAAACAGATGAAGCCAATTTATAAATAAACAATTAACAGTTATTTTGTGGTTCCGTTGTTGTTGATGTTACAGTGTACTTCTTTGTAAATAATAGATAAGGCAGAGATAGGGCTTTCTCCAGGTAGTACTACTTGCTGTCAAACACTGACTATTTTTCTGCTGAAAGAGTACTGTACACATATAATGTATCCTCCAAAATGTAAATACATGCATAGTACATGTAGTACTTGAGCATTTATTTGTTTGCAAGTCATTCTGGTAAGTTACGCCATGGAGCTATAAAAAATTACACAGGTAATGCACAACGTAAGTATTGCAAGATCCAGTTATTTGTGCAATTTTAATGGTTGTTTTATTATCCCTACACTTTATATAGAAAGCATTATATAACCATTTAATGGCAGCTGCATTTCACTCATCAGTGTAAAACCATTGTGCATATGAAATTGTGTAGGTCTCCTACATTAAACCATTTTAAGGTGGACTATGTACATTAGTGAGTGGGCAAGTGCATTTCTTTATTGAGGGTGCCTCTTCATTGCATGGATCCTTTCATTAGAGACACAGTAGCCTGGATTTCACCATGCACTCCCGCAGCTCTAGCTCTGTGAACCCCCCCCCCCCAACACACACAGCTTGCGCCCACACGCAGCTTGCGACACTCCTGTCGAGTGAGCCTGTTGGGCTCACAACCTTGACTGTCTTGTAAACCCTGTGTCATATGTGTTTCATGGCTTTTCTTCGGAAATCGTGAAAAATAGAAGGGGGGATGAATATGCAGTCTTCTGCCTTCAATAATTCAGAATCCTTAATGGACAATCACAGCGTGCTGATTGTTGTTTAGCTTGGACTTTGGACATGCTGTGTATGTACTGCATAATATACATAATCTGTTCTTGCAATGTGAGCTAGAGCAATCATACAATTATTGTGAAACAAGAATATCCTTTTCAAAGATAAATCAAGAATTCATTATATTTTATGAAACAGACAATTCAATTATTGTAACCATAGAGAGTGGAAGAAACCCCAGGTCCAATTACTGGTAATTATATGCTACAATTTAAATACTGAAACCAAACAGTCCTTAGCTAGCAGTGTATGCAGGATTAGTAAGAAAGTAATTAGCAATCTTATCGGCCTGCCAAGATTACATGTTGAAATTTAAACACGCCCATGATTTCACATTCCTGGGGCCATAAAGGTTGACATAGAACTTCCATTGATCATGGCAATGGTGACCACATGTCTGTCTGCTCAGGTTACACCCATTAAAGAGTAACCAGAGGCAGAAGAACTATGAAATAAGACCCTGAAAATATCTGAACTTGTTATTAAATACTATGTACATGTAGCTGTTAATTGTGAGATACCTATGCAAGAGTCCCATTGAGTGTACAGCCTAGTTTCAATGAGGAACCATTTTCTGTCTTTTAATTCAGAAACAAAGAAACACCAAATAGTATTATTTTATCAAATTTTGTCTAACAAAAATGGTAAAAGTATTTTGGTGGTTAAGTGTTTTGCAATAATTCAGGTACGTATGCATGGGTCATGCACAGACCTTGAATTTTTATTCTTGTATGGGTAAACTGGTCCAGGCAATTTTCCAGTAGAAAAGGTGAGCCTTTTCGAAATGTCTGGGAACATTTATGAAAGTCATCGAGACCAAGACCATCCTTTTTTAGACTAGAGGTGGTTCATCCATGGCCAGCTTCTTCTGAATCCCTACATGTAGCTTTAAAAAGGGGCACTCATATTCCTTGTACAGTTGGTGAATTCTTCATAGTTCCACAAATGTTGAGACATACAACTTTTCAGCTGATCAGCTGATTTCCTCTTTTTTGAAAGAAAACAATGCCATAGAAAACTGGAAAAGACAGTACAAAGTTTTCTGTGCTTGGTCATTTCCCTCTTTTTTTTGTTGCAAATTCAAAGTTACATGTCTGATGTTGAACTTATTGCATCGAAGGTAGGAGGGATATGGGGGCACTACTATAACAAGGAACATTTTTTACTTTTAAATTGGTTTGTAAGTCAGGAAGATATGGACAATAGTGTGAAAGTTGGATTGTAAAGGAGTGAGTGTAGCAAGAATTAGTTCTAAACTAATTGCATGGTACCTTATCTGTGTTTCCTAAGTAGTATTAGCATAAACTGTTTAAACCATGGTATTGAGGCTGGGATGCAATATTGTGGTCATGCCTTGTATGTGTTCATTGACCCCATGTTCCTTGAACACAGTCATGATTCACATAACTTGAAAGGAGACCTCACAATAATTCCTGGCATTATAGATTTGACCCTCTCCATCTTGTCCAGTTGAATACAAGTGCCTGTCATTAATCCCTTGTTAAATTGATCTATCATAATCAGGGGATTTACATATTGATTAAGGGTTAAACTGTGCTGGTGTTTAGCTTCTCCTTTTGTGTGTGTCCTGAAGTATTTCCGTTTTCCCCCTACAAACATGTATTTGAGAAGGTAATTGACCATCAAAGTATTTGAGCCAGGACATCAGAATTTGTTGAAGAACTCTTGCATATTGAAAAGGATTTATTTCAATCTTTCTGAACGAAACCAAGGGGGTCTTGAAAAGCACTGTAACCCATAGGCCTGAAGATTCCTGTGAAGAAATAAAAAAAACCTGCTTGGGAGAACAGTTTTAGAAGCGAGTAAAATTAGGTTTTACAAAAGCTTTTGGTGGGAAATAGCTCCTAATGTGAAATAGAATCAGGCTTAAATTAGCTTAACCCAGTTGGTCTTGAAAAGTCTTTTTAAAAAAGTCAGCAAAACACAAAAAGTGCACCACTTAAGCAATTGTTGTATTTCAGTATTTTTGAAACCTTTTTTCGTTATTTTATTTCTCTTCACAAAATTCAATTAATTACACACTAGTATGCACAAGAATTGCAAAATAATTGCTAACAGAAAGAAAAGGAAACACTTTCAAAAGTGTTTGAAGAAATGTCTGAAATATTTAAGTATCTAAATAGCAAGATGCATTTTGCAAGGTTGATATGGCCTGATTCAGTAAGCATAATCCTGGGTTGATCACGACTTTGAAAAGACTGCATATTCCTGTTAAATTATGCCTGATAGGGTTATTATTAACTCAAGAGAACTAACTTGGAATTGATACAGTTGTGTAAAAAGGGCTGAGGTAATTTTAAAAAAATAAATAAGTAAAAAACAAAAATTGACTGTGGGAAGTTTGTCAAAAACTTATCATAGATCGAAGAAGTGTTTGTCTCTTCATTGTTCTTTCTCATTTATGATTGACTTACCAAGATACGTTATAAATCTTACGAGATGCTGGTTTGGGGGTCCCAACTACAAGAGACTCTTATGGGGTTTTGGGGGAAACTGGTAAATTATGAGAAGTTGTAATATCCAAGAACAATTGGCTTACTTGGAAAGTCTGCTGCCACCTACATGTAGCATCCATAAAAGTTTCATATTAGCTTCACTGGGAATTTGTTTTTGTGCAAGGTTTCAAATTTGTTTGAAGTCATTGAAAAAAAAGATTAGGATTTTTGTCCAACTGATTGTTTGTAATTGTCTCAATCAGATTTTTAGTTTGACCGATCCTATATGCTTCTCAAATGTCACGTAGTTGATTTATTAGATAAATTACCTGATGGTTCACAATAAAGTAGCTCATACTCTGGGGTTATGTGAAGGGGGCAATGTTCCCTAGGCTATTTGACTCTAGCCTCTTTGAATTCCATACACTGCTGTCACTGTCAGTGGGTAAACTTAAATTACATGCATGACACATGGGTATGGTCATCTATATAATATTAGATTGATGAGATTTCTGTCAGCCAAGTATCCCACAGTTTTTTGCACAACATATTTCATTATTTGAGTCCACAGATATCCAGCATGGCTTTGGCCAGATTTTGTTTATTCACATGTTGTGGGTGCAGTTGAGTCATTGAGTGATTCATCTTCCCTGTTGCTCCAGTAATTCTATGTATTGAATTTTAAAAGTAGGCGTTTGGAGTCAACATAACTGTAAGAGTACTTAATTATCTCTTAGTAAAGTGACTATGCATGCTGCGCATACAGTGTCACTGTAAAGACAATGAAAGAAACCTATTCAGGCAGGGTCAGTCATTCACTGTTTTGTCAAAACACAAACCTTGCTCTTACAAATCATCAATTAGCCCCAGACCAAAAACACCCTGCTTACTAATTTTACAGTGGTATGGCTGAATCTATTATTTCCAATCCAAAAGAAAATCAATGATTAACTCCCTGAAACAGAAACTCAGTGGTCTTGGCATTGATGGTTTATTTCCAAGACTATTTAATTACTGTATGTGTAGCTTTGAGGTACATACTGTAGAGCTAAAACTCACATGTACATGTACTGCAATGTCCTAGCTTTAATTCTGATACACAATCCACTAGAGCAGTTCAGTTGGCCTATCAGTAATATCTATAGTGAATCACTTTATCACAAGTTGGTGTCATATGTACTGCTAGCATTACAATATGAGAAACCTGTTACTACGTGTTGCAGTTTGTCTGTATGTGGAGGTAAAAATATAATCTTCATGCAAACTTGAATCCTCGATTCTTATTGGTCGATCCATGGCAACAACAGTGTGATATTAAAGCATTTTCCACAGTCCATATCACACCCTGTGTATTGCGCTGTTCTGACTCTAGGTATTGCACTATTTTAAGCTGTAAGTGAAGTTTGGTTGAAGATAAATTTGTTATCACATGTGCGTTCATGGATTATGGAAAAATATAGCGCGTCAGTATCCCATACCCATAGAGGGCGAGGATATAGAAGCGCTGTGGTCACTAGTAATAGAGACCTGAAGCATTTGCTGTGCTGGATTATGGGTTAAAAATACAGGCACAAAAAGGATCTTGAAGGAAGACTAGCGCTAAACATCAGCAGTCACTGATATTAATAGATATCAAGGATCAGGATGCAATGGCATACCATTGGCCTACAGTGTGCTAAGAGGCTTTTCACTCCAGATCTAATTACACATCATAAGGGGATACAATTTACATTGATCAACCTGTCTAAGATTAACACACACACACACAAGATTCTTTGAAACAAAATAGAAGCAAATTTGCCAAGTGTATTGTCTACATGCTCATTCCTCTTGGGGAAATGAAGGGCAAAAAGGCCCAAGATTGATCCATTTTTGTCCCCATTATTAAGTGAACAAATCCAGAAGCTACAGGGTAGTGCTTTCAGTAGTCCTTGAGGAGTCCTTGTTTGAGCGATGGGTTGTTCTATGGTTGTACCATTGGACAGAGAGCTCCCCCAGCTGGAGTGAAGAGGTGAAGTGGTCCACATCTTATAATTGTCTTATTTATGGAGTACAGTCTTGTATTCCCACTGAGCATTAGCAGAACTTTAGCCATGGTTAGTAATAGCCTGTTTCTGGAGCAGTGCTGATTGTGTTAGTGTGCATACTGTGTGTGTCAATAATTTTTCAGCTGATGGCAATTTGTCCAAAGATATTTAGCTCCCAAACTGATATGCATTGAATGGTAAGTAATGCTCACTTATACTAAAGTGCCCTATTACCAAGACTTTTCACTGCTATTGCTAAAGACTGAGACATTACATGTTCAATTCATCCAATTTATAACTGTACTTTGCACTTAAAGAACATGTGTTATCAATTACAAGGTTCTGTGTACATGTACATGTAAATAAGGTAATAAAAGAGTGGTGACCGAGGTCTTAAACGGCCCTTTAAAACTGGCAGGGGCGTGACTCGATCAGCGGCTCGGTCCTTTATCACTTGGCCACGACCCTGCAAGGTTTTAAACGGCCGTTTAGGACAGAGTCACTACTCTTTTATTCCCATTCATAAATGCCCTTTTTGGTAAAAAGCAAAATAATGTAGACAAATCCGTTGAAACTTTTCTGGTTATTTTATTTTTTATTTTTCACTTCTTGCCACTTCCTAAGGCTCCATTTCGCGAAGGGTCGATGCTCAATGGTTGCGTGTATGCGCGTGTATTAATAGACTTTACATTGAGTATTGCTATGATTGCGCTGTGCGTAAATTAGCACCTGCGTAAGCTAGTATGCCAACACGCGTGTGGCTATAATGAGCGCAGAATGGGCCTTCACAGCTCCAGCTATGTCTTTATCATCCGTTGAAAACCGGTCTTAAACAGTCATGTGACAACCTTTCAACCAATAGGAATGCCCACATTGTCCCAAACTGACTGGAATATTTATGAATGTACATTTAAAAATACAATTAACTAAACATACATGTGGGCAGGTAAACCCAACATAACGTTTTATTGCCTTGTCTATAAGTTTCTTCCATTTTGTTGTAGTGCAAATATCTTTCAACAATGAGTGATTTGGTAGATTGGTACACAGTTACGTAATGAGGGGTGTTTAATAGGGTGGGAGCATAAGGGCACCAGACCATTTACTTTCTTATCGGCCAGCTGGAAATACAACCCAATATTTGTATGGTTGCAATCTTTTGTGAGTACCATAATTAATAAGACATGCAGCATGAGTATAATGTACTTAGACATATACTCCATGACAAGTGATTGATCATGGCTATGCATAGAAACTGAATGTTTAAACACTATGTAGATCTTGAATGTGAACCCTCCTCACAGTGGCACATGTAAGGAAAACTTACTCTGAATGTTTAAACAGGATCCTTGATGTGAACCAGTAGATCACACACACATGCTTTCACATTGCCCTTTTGGTGAGCACCTCTTCATAAGAAAAATACACAAGGTTCATGTTAAATGTAAAGGTTTAACAGATTCGAGGGAGAATTTTGTGATCGTTTCCAAAAACTGAAAACTCTTTTAAGTAACTTCATGAATTTACATACCAAGCTTACTTTCATAATGAAGACTTGTATTTTGACTTTAAAGAAGATTTTATGCAACTCATCAACACCCTGTGTCAGCCTGACGCACAGCAACATTACGCACATAATTTAGTGTAACAAAGATTGTGGCCTATTTTTTGGCTGAATAACTAATCTTGCGTCACACACTGGTTACATTTGCATGCGACTGAAATATGCGCTGGTGATCACCAGAATGATTGCAAGTAGTCGGTGACGTTGAGTGCACAAGATCTTAAGGTACATTACAGTGGTACATGGAAGGAACTTTACTCTGCAGAAGACAAGATGGAACTTGAACGGCTACATGGACTTCCATTAGGAACTAAAATATTGGAAAATGAAGGAGTTTGTTGTCTTTCTGAAGTCTAAGAACTTCAAATGCATCATCCACAAAAGCCTAATAGCTCTTGTTACTTCACACATTCTCCACCATGTACATTTTGATCAAATGACATCAGTCGAAAGCCAACTGGTCCATGGAGATCCATCAACAGCATCCAAAATGAGCCCAAAGTTCTGACACATTTTCAGACAATAATATTGTTTGTAGAGTAGTCCACTGTTCTATTAGTTAACAAATCTTTCATCTGTTACAGTAAGTACCACAGAAGTACTTACATCAATTCCATGCCAACTGTTGAAATAAAGACCCCCACTACCCACCCACCCACCCACCCTCCACCCACCCTCCACCCTCCACCCTCCTTTGGACCTTTCCAACCATCACAAGGTGCTAGTCCTGTATGGTCCTGCACCACCTTATGAAGAATTTAGCACCAAGTTGTCAACAGTTTGAATGATCCTTTTATTTGTGGGACCACAAGGCCTTCAGAGAGATTCCTCATTGTCCACCAGCCTTTAAGTTATTCTCTTTTCAAGCTGAGTTGAGAAAATAAACACTCTGGTGGATGCCCTTTGGCAAAGACAAACAAGCAGCAGCCCTCTGCATCCACTTTCCTTTCTCCATCATATTTGTATGAATACATTTTACACTGGCACAGCCAAGGGAGGCATTAGGTTATGTATGTAGATGTAGCACTACTTTGAACAGAGTGTACACGTTCTGCAAGCCTTGTTAAGGTAAAAGTGTTTTCTTTTTCAAATATTGGTTTGGAAAGTCGAGCATTGCTTCTCGATTAGATCTTTTATCCATCCTGTATTTTTAGATGAGAATGCTATCGACTTATCTCCATGACTCACATTTTCTCACTATTTCTTCATCTTACTTTACATGTACTTGTAGGCTACAGGCTTTAAGATTTACTGTTTATACTGCCATTGTGAGATCAATGATCTCCTACATGTAGGGGTCGACATTTGCTGAGGAAATTCTTTTGAATTTTTTTTATCATAGGTAAGGGAAATGACACAGTAGGACTGTCCACAGTTGTGCATAGCCAGGCAGGAAAATGGCTTGCCACACCTTGTCAGCCTGTCAGCAAGAGCTTTCAAGTTCTATGCATTCTTTGTGAGGATGTTGTCACTTATACTGTCAGATTCCAATTCAACCATTATGAAAACAAGCTGGTCAAGTCATTATTGTGCATTTTATCTTTGATTGAACCTCCTTGGTCTAAGATTGAAGTCAGCTGTAAAAATGGAATCTTGCTATCGATGTTGAGATGCAGCTTTCCTTTCTTGAGCAGCGTTCGCATTGGATTGATATTTAACCGAGACCATGGGTAACTTCCAATGGGTAAATTTTACCGGTGTCCGCACTTGGATTGTTTGAAGTGGGTAAACTAACCGAGACGATGGTGAAACAAACCAACTGAAGTGTCAGCATCGACTAAGAGCTGCGTCATGCGTTGATTTTACCGTCGAGCGACCAATTATAACCAGCGTTTGCTGACGATGCGTCCGCACTGGACTTTTTGACTCGGTTAGTTTGAAAAAGTTAGTTTACCTGGGCAGAAAGTGGCCAGTTAAAGTACCCATTGGACTCGGTTAATTTACCTGGGTGAAATTTGACTGGGCTGTTGGCACTGGACTTAAAATGGTCAAGTTACCATTTGCCCGGTTAGTTTACCCCCAAAACGTCCAATGCGAACACGGCTTTGGATACAATGCTGTCAAGTATAGACTGTCCATGCTCGAAGTCCAACCTCCATAATCAGCATTGAATAGTGTAGTAGTCTATACCTACATTGTGTATCTTAATGCATTGGACTGTCGTGGCCCAGTGGTCTAGTGCACTGAAATCAAGTTGTGTTGTCAGAGTGTGGGTTCTGGTCCTGGCCATGCACTTGTGTCCTTGAGCAAGAAAATTATCAAAACACACTAAAGATTAATAACTTACTTTATTTTTTGTGACCCTTTAATGATAGATTTGTCCTTTGGATGGGATGTAAAGCTATAGGTTCTATGCAAAGACAAACCAGTACACTTCTTGTTAAAAGAGGAGGGTTTAGCTAAAGATTGTGCTGCATCAAGGTGCTACATAAATGGAACTCATATTGAAATGTAGCTTTGCATACCTTAAGTAAAGATAGTGAGCGCTTAAAAAAGCTTGTGTGTGAGAAAACACTTTATAAGAACTGCACATTATTATAACCTTGTTCTATATTTCTTTAATGCTGTATGTAAAGTGTGAGCTACGTAGATAGTACAGTGTAGGCCCCCATGTGGTTTTTTTTTATGGTTCTGTAGTGCATATAATAGTGTCAAAATAATGTTTAAAACTAATCAAAATGCTAAGCCATGAAGCTTTTAAAGAGTTCATGCTGGCCTGGTGGTCCAGCCTCAAGGTCCAAACATTGTTTTTACAAAACAAAATGGTAACTGATGGATCTAAGGACTCTGAAGGAGAGAGGGAAACTTTACCCCAAGGCGTAAAATTTAGTAAAAGTGTCAAGCTGAACTAAACAATTATATTGCAAACACCATTACTCTTTTAAAGGATCCATGTTTTAAGTCAGTGGATAGTGTTTGTGTACTGTTGTCAAATTGACATTTCCCAAGCTCTTAAACGCAAACAAAAACAGCAGATTAAAATAATTATAAAAAGAGATGCTGCAAATTGATCTAAAGGAAATTACTTCATTAAGTTACATTAAAATAACCAGCAATGGAGTCATGAGTTTGCACCAGATTTCCAACAATTCTTAAAAACCTGGAGAGTATCATGAATTTAATTAATTTGTCCAACCTTGGGAAGGGAAAAATTGGTATGGTAAATAGTACAGTGACACTGATGCATTGTGGCTGTGCATCCAGGCTTTGCAGGTGTTCTTCTATTGTATTGTTACCATAGAAACCCTCATAACGCAATACTCCATCTGCTCTGAATCACCTTTTTAATGTATTTGAAATAAGTGATGTTAACTAAATAACAACAGTTGCAACTATTGATTACAAATAATGGGCATTCACAAGCTTACTAATTAATCCATTGTATCTATGCCCCATAGTCTAAGAGTTTCTCTGGGTTTTTCCTCCCATATCTAAAACTGAAGTTGCTTTCTTGTCTTCTCTCCATGGAGTTCTTAGCTAGTATAGTAATTAAGTTTGCTCTTCTGAGAATCTGTGGCTTCACAACCAGAATTAATAAATGAAATGAAATGAAAAATAAAGTTAAAGGCACTTTCTGTGTTGACTGTCTGGACTCTTGTTTGGGCATAGCCTGATGGTACTCACAATGTATATAGGCTGTCAATCGCAGACGAATATGACTATCGGGGTGAGTTGAGGAGTTTGAGTTTGTATGCCTTCTCATGAGAGTTTAAGGACGATTCTGGATGATGGTTGATGGCTAAAGTATCTACATTTGAGGGATGCTTCCTTACGACAGACCACTCTCTCATGATGCCGCATCTTCACAATGTAATGCGTAATTTAATCATTTCCCTTGATTTTACCTTCCAGTGGGGTGATTGATAATTTGTAAGAAATGTTTTTAATGTAATTTCAAGTATATAGGATCATAGATGTCGGTTTTTAAAAATTTCGTGTTTTTTTTATACTGTTCTTAAAACTTTTATTTACTGAAGATAATTTAGTCATGTTTTTATTTATAAGTGTGCAAATAAATGTGAAACAATTTATTCTCAGCATTACCTGGAAAAATATTAAATTTTGTTTAGCCAGATGCCGCCAGGAATCTTAAATTTTTTCTTAGTCCAGCCTGCATGATTACTTCTCGTAAATGCCGGAACTATTTTTTGTTGACAGTAGTGCTGGCACAAAGAAACGTTGACTTGACATAGCTAAGAAAACAAAGATTCTTATTGAGATCTTTGTTTCGAGAAAATGCCAAATTCAATTACCATGAACTGCAACATCTCAGCCATCAGGTATGGCTGAGGATTGATATTGAATCCAGAACCAAGGCTGGATACCCAGTTCAGTCTGACTTACTTCCATGGAGCCGAAATAAATGAATAAACAATGGTGGGGGCACATTTGAATTTGTGAGTTTTGCATTGCAATGATATCCTTGGAGCACTTGATTCTTAATGCATTAAGATCAGGATTTAAAAATGATCTAAATGTAAAGTAAATCATGGCAATTCCTGTACTGAATGTGAAGTACATGTTGGCAATTCCTGCAAGCATGTTAAGTGAGATTGTTTCACCCAAGATTACAATATTGGGCATGAAGTTATGACATTAGATAACCATGGATATATTCACATCCATACTTTTATTTATTTATTTATTTATTTATTTATTTGTGCTGGTGCCAGGAACAGGTAACATTTTTATGGGTAGATTCATGTTCCTAATCATTTGATTTCTCTATGTTTTTTTAACAGACTGTCTGAATTCCCCAACAAGACGTGGCAATCAAGCCTATTTTCATCCACTGTGTAGAGGTAAATACCATACCATTTTAGTGCTTGATGTAAGCCTAAATCACATCATTCATAGGTGCTGTGCAATGTAGTTAGCACTAGGCAAGGACCATGTTTATTCTACACTTGAGTTACTACCATCCATAAATATCACTATTCTCATCACTGTGTTCATAAGGATAATCTGTCTTCAGCTGCAGCTTTTGCTGGCTTCCATCAACTTGATCAATTCATAGGAAGAGATTTGATTATATTACACATTCCAAAAGATTTGTTATATTGTTTTTCCAGTTTCTGCATGGGTACTCTCATTTTAGAGAAAAAGATCCAAAATGTTTTCTGTATGCAAGGTTGATCCCAATTTTATGGCTAGAGAATTTGATGTAGTTTTTAAACCATTTTACGATTGACGGTTATTTTTATTTACCTCAAAAGTTTGTAAGTGGTTTTATCAATAAAACCAGACTTAAAGGTATGGTAGGTATTTTAGTTTTTAAAGTGAGTTTCATCTTGTTTACTGATGCAGCAATCCAACATGTGACCTTTGGATTGTATGCATTGTGATCTAAACTAGCTCCTCTATACATTCATACATATCCACACTCTTGAAGTGATTGGTGATTCAAATTGTCAATTCCCTAATGGATTTCTGGCTGCATGCATACTAAAATGGCCACTCTACTGACGTTTTGTCAAATTGGGTTAACGGCAGGCTGTAGTGGATAGGGCCTATACAGAGACTAGGAGAGTGAGCAAACCTTTCATTTTGTTCAGAATGCATAATGTTGAAAAGAGAAAATGAAATATAGTTAGTTTGCAGTAACACTATGTGATAATATTTTATTGTAGATTGTTCTTAAAAGAACTTATCTGGCTAGTTCACTAATGCTGCCAAGGACATTGGGAATCAGTAGACTACTGAGTTCAAACAAGAACATTTCCTGCTGTGTTTCTACTGCTGCTGAGTAGATCTAGTAAACTAGGAGACTATGCAGTTCTGATAAAACACTTATCCTGCTGTTTACCTACTACATTGGAGAAGACAGGGGGAAAACATGGGACTTCAGCTTTTTTTTAGTGGGTCCAGGGGAATTCTCGTAACTATCTTTAATGCTGTGGAGTGAGATACATACGTATTGTTGGTCTCAAAGTTTCAACTAGCCATCTCTAGTCATCATCAGGAGGACTGAAGAGTGTTAGAGATGCTGGTCTCTATACTTTGCAGAATAAGGATCCACTGTGGAATAAGCACTGCTCTGATTGGTGCTTCTAAATGGTTGGTGATGATTGGCTGGCTCATAGGCATTGTGTGGGATGCCCAATGTGTGTGACTGCCCTGTGTGTTGGGGCGTGTCTGTAAACACTGCATGACTTTTGAGTGAAATCCAATAAGATTTTAGGGCGAGCAAAAGTATGAAGACTCTCTACAATACATACATTACTTTAATACAGCGCTTTTGCTGTGTGAAAAAAAGAAGAAAAAAAACGGTTAAAACAGACCTGGTGGAAGGAATTAAAGAGATTGACACATTTTCATGAGTTGAATATGACCCCTACCTGTGAAGATCACAGGGTTAGAAAGTACAAACCTGTCTAAATAGTAGGACCTGACTCACTGTTTGATCACCTTGTACATCTCAACCTTGAAAAGTATGCTCACATGACCTTTATGCCACTGCAGTTTACTGTTGGTTATGAGAAAAACAGCCTAGTTATGGTTTCTGTAATATCGAATGTTGTGGAATGTTGTACTGTGAGAAATGTGTAGTAGTATCAGAGCATGCTGTGATTATGGCACATTAAGCAAAACAAGTACTGTACAAAGCAGAACTCTGACAATTTTCCTACAGCTTCTGATGTAAAAATGGTGCTAACTGCATATTATCCAATGCACAATTATTGACAGAAATTTGTTCTGTCATTTGGTGATCTTTTAGTCTACATATCACATGATGCGCAAGCCCAATGAATGTCCAGGTGGCCTTTGAGTGTTTTGTGGGTTGATTTTGTAATAAACCATCAAAATAAGAAATTTATAATTTTTAAATAAGGACTTTAAAAATATCAAAATATCAAATGTATTTTTAAAAACGAGTGCAAATTATTTTTTTTTAGAATAATCTTAAATTTAAGCCAATCTATGGGATAAGCGTGAGATTTTCTGTATAAATATAGCTTACTGACAAAGGGGTTGTCGCGTTTGTTTAATTGTAGGACAAAATGCCTTTCTTGAGTAAGTGGGTACAATGGGTGACTAACAAGTGACGCATTGCTCTCTTCAATTACCAGTGATTGTCCCAATAGATGGTGATACCCTCTTTGGTGAACATGTCCTTGTTCATTTCACAAGACATTCATTTCATCCTGGTCATCAGCAGCTGCCTGTGGCTCCTTTCTTTTCATCTTTTGTGTCCACCTCAAAGAGATTGCAAAGAGTTCACCTCGAGCCTTTGACTTCCTCACTCCACTGTGGCTAAGAACACTCTTGTCATTCAACTCTGCCTTCTCAACTGGTCTGTGCTTACTTGAGTTGTCAACCATCCTGGGTTGGTTATATAATCTTGTCAGTGATTTCTGTGGTAGAATCTTCTTTTATTCTTCTGTGGAAGTGCATTATATTCACTGACTGTGTCTGGAGGCAATGTTGACCAAGGAGCTGCTTAGCTCAGTGCATGTGAAACCACAAGATGGAATTTAGTATTGAGTTTTTTCAAGGGCAAACATCCTTGTTTTTTTTATATGGTCGGTTGCTTCTATTTGGCTTAGTAAACTGCAATAAATGTAACCTAGCTAGACAGATACATAATGCTTGAGAGAGTTTTATTAGACTCACTACTTTCACTGGTTATCACAAAACTCAATCACTAAATGGGAACTAAACCTAACAGGTATTCACAAGCAGCACTATGTAAAATTGATCAGCACCTTTCTTTGATGAATATTGCTACATTTGGTTGGTCAAGCATGTACCAAGATGTTATTAATGACATTGTTACTAAAGTTAGAGATAAGTTAGTTTCTAAGGTTGCCAACAACAAGGGGCAACAAGATGAGACAGTTTTGAGGGTTGTGCTGTGATTATTGGACTGTGATAACATGATGACCAATTGCCCTTGCTTCCTGGAAGAATATGGAGAAGTTGACTTGGTATTCAATGTGGCATGACTGTGTCTTGCAGTCTAACGTACACGTATTCCTGCTAAATGTCTACTCCTTGGAGCTGTCAGTAGTAATTGATGGCAATATTAAGCTGAATAAAATAAAACCATTATGAATCAGATAGTCATCGGTAAGTAACAATCAAATTCAATTAGACAGTTTTTACAAAACTATTCATTATTCATGAAATTATTTCTTTTGTCTGTGGAGAATATAATTTGTAAATGTAACCCAAGTGTTGTGCAAAATTAATAATGGTTACAGGTCCTATCAGTACATGTATCAACACAGAAGTGAATGTTCTTTTCTGACTATGTTGGCTTGGAAGCTTAAATTTGTATTTCAATTTAATAGTCAAAAAGTAACTATTGGTTGTTTCTTAGAAACCTGGACAGAAACATTATTTTCAAATGCCTCTAATTTCCAAAATGGACGTCATTAATTTCTACCAATTTGTTGTGTACATTGCCATGTAGTGTTGATGCTGTGGCTAGACAAAACGAAACTGCCATGCTCTGGTGAGTACCAGCCATGCAAAAATATTTGACAAAGATAACACATCTATTATAAATGATGCCTGAACTGTATCATTGCTGAATTCCTCAGTGGCAACACACTGTGAAGTAATTCTTCTCGTTTTTCAGTTTTTCCACTAAACAGCTGGGAATGGAATGCGGAAGGATTTATGTTGTTGCGCCATCAGGAATTTATTTATTTATCTTTTTATTTAATCAGGAATTTCTACTAATATGAAAGCCTCTTATTTGTAATTAAACAAAATAATTACATAAATGTGGCAAAAATTGACATGGAACTCTCAACACTTAAATTGTTAGGAATGAGTTGTTTGTTTCTTGGTTTCGCTTCATGAGCCACAACCAGTGCAGGTACTCTGATAGCTAAACAGACCCAGTCTTGACTAACATTTTCTGGCATATTGCTGGTGGAGGTTGGGTTCTTCTGTCACTTCCCCCTTTCATCAATGCTGGCTCTTCTGTCAATCTGGAAGGAGGTTGCCTGTCTGATTCCCCAAGCACATCTGTCTTTGGCAGAGGTGCAAATGAATGGGTGAATATTCAACATTGAGATGAAGGTTACCTGAAGACATTGCCATCAATATATCAAACGTTTGGTTTAGGCCTATCAACATTAGGCATGGAATTATATCAGTAAAGGGGTATTTGAAGAATGATGGAACAAATGAGGAATTTCTATGTCAGCTGCTATGTCAGGGCCTATAAATTTGTATCTATCCATTAGTTTTTTTAATGTAGAAAACTTAATACCAGATAGATACAGGCTTTGATGAATTAAAGTTATGCCCATTTAGGAATCCCAGCCCAGACATGTTAACAGTCTCATAATGTGCAGTTTAGTTTCACTTCCAAGAGAAAGAGATGATAAATCAGCAAGTCTCCATCATCAAGACATCATCAATGTACACTAGATTGTGTTATGACAAATGTTAACTTCCAGATGTAGTATGTGTATGTAGTTTATCTAACTGGACCACACATTTTGTCATAGAGGTTATAGGCTCGACCTTGAATGGACCACCAACCAGTTACTATCTTATTAAAAACATTAATCAATTGGATAGGAAACCTGTATACATGTACAATGTGTTATCTTGGTTCTTGCTCAAATCTGCACAAATATGTTTCCCATAGCGAAAAAGGACATTATCTTGTTGCTTCACAGAGCCAGTTGATGTGGAACCTTAATCTTTTGAAACCTTCTCTTGAACTGCCTGTATAATGAGTAAACAACCAAGTACATCAAATTCAGACTCAGAGGCACACCCAACTCAATACACACCCTTTGCCAACTTTGGCATTGCCAACTTCAGCTTCAACAGTTTGTTCAACAAGGAAACAAGGATCAAATCATACAACATTTGATCTGATGCACTCAATCGTTAGGGAATTAAGTGGAGAGCACACCTTTAATAATATAGTAATTAAACAGTGGCTCATTTTAGGGAGCAGACGTGCTTCCTTTCTGGTGTTATTTTGGTGTCACAGATGGGTATAGAAAATAAACCAGTAGGCCTGCGCAGTGCTTACACCATCCAGACTGTCTCCCTCTACACTGACTCACTGCTCAATAATGGTTCAGTAAATTGACTAGTCAGTATTGCAACACACACCAGGGAAGGCCTGTGAGTGTGAGATGCAGTCAATCATGGCGTATGGGGGTTTGGTTGTCATACCCTTGAGATTAGAAGGAAGCATCTGATGTTGACAGAAGCTACAGCTGATAACATCCTCTGAAGAGATCGAGCTTTCATTAACACAGAGTGTCTGAAACAACATCCACTCCATAACTGTATTGGTCTGAACTATTTTTGTTTTGTCTGCATTAGGCTTCAAGATTAGTGCAAGGAGTCTTGCTTGATCATTGCTGAACCTATCTAGGCTGGTGTGTTCAGATGAGGATCCAGTTTGATGAAAAGAAAATGATGACAAGATGGTCAGAGTGTTGTAGCTTCTAAGGACTTTTTACTCTGCAGTTTTGAAAAAAAACTTCCATCTAAAACACTCAGAATCATGTGTTTATTTGTGCCTGGGTAGATTCCTAGACCTGTTTAGTGTCTCCAGGGATAAACATTTATGCGCTGTGAAAAATTGACATGCTACCTTTCAAGTAAATAATTTGTGAGTAGAGTCCCTGTAGACATTCAAACACTTCAGATATATGGCCTTGGATACTTCATGTTGTTTGTAGGCATAATGGCAAGAACAAGGCAGGTCTTGTATTGGCCAATGTGTGTGGTAGACCCATTAAAACATTCCTTTGGGCTGTAGCCAATGCTAGTAAAAAATGATTGTGTGCTGCTGAGGTTGGACAGAGGGAATTGCTGCATGTGTTCTTTTTGGTTTACAACAAAGGTGAGGGGTTTCTAGTTATTTGTTGTAGGGTAACCCCCAATAGACTTGGGTACTCCACCATTTACACAGATGATGTTATTCTTCTGATAAAACCAATGACATGTTTCCATATTGGATGTAGTTTGGGTTTTCATGATGTAGGAATTCTCAGGATGTGCCACTGATAAACCTGATCACACAAACAGCAATAGACTCATAAGTTCATGTACATTACATTTGGTGAGGTACACATAGATTTATAAATTTCAATTTGCCTTACACTGATGTGTGATAAGCACTGTATAGGCCTACTCAGTGCTTTTGAGTCCTGTGGAAAAAAATCCATAGGCAATATTAACATCTATCTAATTGTTGCGGTACCTGCCGCTAATAATACTGGATTCGAACTGGCCCCTCGTCACCGGGCGTGCTCGGTGGTCTAGTGGTTAAGACATCTGCCCTAGTCATGCGGGAGTCGTGGGTTCGAATCCCACCCGAGTTGCCTGTGGATTTTTTTCCACAGGACTCGAAAATTTATATTCATTCCCCCAATGCAAATATTAACATCTATCTACACATAGATTGTTAATATAATTTCAAATTCCCTAAATGTAGGCTGGTACGTGTTTATTTGATAATTTGACTGTTGTTAGAGAAAAACAAAATTCATTCAGTACTATGTGATGGCCTGTGGGGTCAGTGAAATTAGCACCAGATGTAAAATCTTGAAGTTAGCCATTTATGTCTGACCTTGTCTGTATATATACACCCTCTTGTTGTGATCTTAAATGAGTACAAATTAGCTGCACAGCTAAATTTGATAAAGAATAGCAGATTCTGACAGGTGGGCCTTAGTGGATGGCTATGAATCCCTGTGACTGCTTGTGTGAGTAATCAATTCAGATGTGCATCTCAAAGATGCTACAAGTTAGTAAGTAATTTCATGTTAATTAGTGTTTTCTGTGACTAAGCTGCTTCAGGCTTTTCTGCCTTTTGTACCTTGAGTAGTGAGTCATGAAGACCCTTCAACAACAAGCAGACAACTGCTCAATAACAACTCTCAGTATTTTACATTGCTGCCATTTACTATGTGTACATGTTAACACTGATGTTGGCCATTAAGTCTGCAAGACAATCCAAGGTTTGAAGAAATGCATAGTCTGCATGTAGCCATTTTTCCCTTGTGTTTAAACAGTTATTCATTTGCACAATAGGTTGTGAGTGGGTAACAAAGACCTAAAAGTAAAGTGTAGACATTTTCCCGTTGTTTACAAACATTAAATTCATACAAATTTAATTATATGAAAATGTTTTTAAACAATACAGTTCTTACGTATTTAAATCATGGATCTGGCTGTCAGACAATAGACTGAATTTTGTTTCCTCTACATTAAAAAGTCACACAGTGTATGCAAATTACAAGGCTCCAAATTGAAGGTACATTTAAAGCATACACAGACTTTGACAGTCTATAGAGATTGAGTCCAAATTTGATCAATGCTATAATTTAAAACACATGAAGAAGGTTAAGAATCCGACCTCCATGGCTTGTAACCAACATGTACGATAGGCTTGCATGTTTCATGACATGCACCCATGGCCATAGATTACATTGTACAATTGTACATGCATGAACATCACCCTCTTTCAATGTGGCATCCATGTTATGTTCTGAACGAGCCTCTGTGTAATGAGATTGATGAACCCTGAGTCTAAACATGGTTGCAAGCTAGTAGGACTACCTTCTACTAGTACCAGCAGGCATCATCATAGACCTATATACATGTATGTATTATACAGGCTCTGCACTCCAAGGCCTGTACAATCTGACCAGGTATGAAACATCACCTACTTGTCTATCACAAGTGTCAGCTATTATGGTTTAATAAGCTTGCTACTATGGATCAAGAGGTAACAAAGTTTCTTTTGACTATAGTGGCCAGCCAGCCATTCCTTTCACAATGCCAGCCATTGGTAGGTTCTAGGCAGACTGGGTGGCTTTTATTTTGTATCTTGGCCAGGATCAGTTGTGTGCTATTTAGGCCTCTAAGCCTTTCAAGGCAAGGTGAGTGGTCTTACAACTGACAACCCCCCCCCCCTTCACATCTCCCACATTTACTTTCAGGTCTTTGTTACCCACTCACAACCTTTTGTGCATTCAAAGCTTGCATATATTCCAGGAGCAAAATTGGTGTTTCGGTTCATACATATCAGGCATGTAGATGCACTGCTGTCAGGTGACTATACCACTTGGGCTTGAAATGCAAGCATAGTGTATAGTACTGCTCACATTGTGTTGGAATCAACGATGGATTAGGTCTAACCTTTTCTTACAATGGGCTGCATTGACATGAACCCAGCTTTATGATATGACAGAAACAGTGTACATGTTGGCTACATAGAACACACAAGCTGTGCGTCTACATGTACAGTAAATGATGCTCCTCATGTAAGTTCTGTTTCTCTTTTTCTTGTGTACATCCAATGATCCCACCAGAGATCCAATTTAGAAACTGCTCCAGGCGAGGATTTTACAAGCTAAATATAATGGCAGCAATAAGACAGTGGCAGTGTGGGGTGTTTTTTGAGCACATTGCGGGTGTACTGCATGAATTGAGTAGGTCTCATCAAAGCGTACAGTCTCACACATAGTCAAAGTCAGGTGCTTCATGTACTACTGCTTCTCTTTCATACTCCAATCCAATCTCTTATGTTCCTGGTTGCACTTGCAGTTTTTGCCTTTTAATGTTTCAAAAGGTTTGTTATTTGTTCTCAATTTTCAAAATACTGCATGTCCATTAATGAAAGCGGTTTGCAATGACTAAAATCCTCAATGTTCATTTTTATGCAGGTACAATTGAACATGGTATCAGCTGCAGTTTCCGTGATTTGAGAATTAAATAATATTTTTGAGTTAGTTTGCTGAAATGCCACAAATCATTTATCATTGTCTTCTGTTCTTTTCATGGAACTCTTGAGTGTTGTTTTGTTAATTTAATTGAAACAAAATTAAAGGTTTTTGGTGAGATTACACATCATACCGAATGAGTATAGACTGCCAATTATAATGCTTTCCAATTTTAATAATTCTTTGTGTTGTTTGTATTTGTCAGTTAAACTTCTTAAACTTCTTCCCTTTGTGTGGGTATTTTGAGGTCAGGTTGGCAAAGAAAATGACATTCAACACTAAAAATCGAAGTCAGCAAATGTCGTTTAAAGCTTTTTACCTTAACTATTTCTACAGAATGCAAGGGTGATGTCTCTCTGTGTTAATGGAAACTAGCCCATTCCTAACTCAATTGGTACAATCAGGGTGCAATTAAAAGAAACTATTGAAGTCATCATCAATCTCATTGACCACATGTGCATTCCAGTTTCATTTTGACAGTCACTGTGTTTATGGAGTATGAAGGTCTACCTCCATGGTCTTCTTTGAATTTACCCTTGCTAAGGACAAGCTTGACCGGATTTCTGCCTTGCTCTATGGTTGTATGCAGTAAACAACCTCTGTTACAATTTCCAATACAAAAGAGCCTAAGTGTTGCGCATCTGTGGTCCAGTGCCCACACAGATTTTAGTTATTTGTGGGGTTTTTGTGTGTGAATTTTAAAGGAATAACTTTGATTCTTTGGTGTGTAAAAATTGTATGTGGACTGTCAGAAAATCGGTTTACCATCTATTGGGTTGATGTTGATTGCCACAGTTAGATGTTTCTGGTGAATATTGTGCGAAGTGAGTGACTTTTACTAGCAGCGTGAGTACAACTCTTTCAAATACCCAGATGCATACTCTACCTGAAGTTATAGAGAAACACATTCATATAGGGAGTGCATACATTGTATAAGTGGATGTTAAGAACAGCAATCATGTAGTCCTACTTTGTAATGAGCTATCATACTGTACTCGTTTTGTGTACACAGGTATGACAAGAGTGTAATTTTCTTGTGCAATGTACATACCCCGGTCTCGATTACTTTACCTTGCCGTTCAATAAGTATGTAATGCATGAGAAAGGTAAGTGTATACGTGCAATTAATTAGAGTGATCTTGAAGTTAGAAATTATCAAAACTGAGCCCTGCCATGTATGCTCCGGCCATGGGCATCAAACATACCCACGCATGTACCTGAACTTTAGCCAGACTTTTGGTTGCGCAATCATGGCTGTGATTGGTCAATCAGGAGGCAAGGACTAATTGATTGGTCTGTCAACTGGAGAGATAAACTCTGAGTCACACTAAAGTTGCGTTTTCACTTCAGTCTTTCAGAGAAAACATACTGTAGGAATTGATGGAAAATTTTCTAAATTAATTTGATAGGGTTGTTGTACATCCCAGAATGTTTGAAAATCAGAAATGTTTGCTCAAAAAACTTCTAAGTTTTATATGGGATTACATGTGTGGGCTTTCCTCATTACATGCCATATGAAACTGTCATCTGTGATAATCTAATTTATAGTTCAAGTTCACCAGTTAAGCGTGTAATGTAGGAGAGTGGTTGAGATGCTGTGGAACATGTGTTACTCTTAAGGTGATTATGATTAAACCAGGGTCAGGTCACAAAGGTCATTTTTATCCGGTTACTTTTGCTGCACTTGGATCAAATCTGGAAAACTAACAGTAAACCTGAATGTAGATGTAGTCAGGGTTATAATGTACAAAATGTGTGTTACTGTTAGTTCATATACATACACATACTCGTACATTGTGCATTTATGCACATGATATACAGCCATGGATATTCAAATGTCATGGCCGAATCCCTGAATGATTCATTTCTTGTACATAATAATACTAATAGTATGAATTTTATAGTCTGAAAACTTTTGAGATTAAAACTAATCCAAGTCTTGAACTGAAGAACTAAGTGCAGTAATTAGTTTGAATCTTTAGACTTTACATTCAATACCATTCCAATGAGTCTTGAACTGAAGAACTAAGTACAGTAATTAGTTTGAATTTGACTGGTGCTGGCACAATTTTCATTTGATACTTTTTACATTTGTTTCTATTGCTCACCTGCCCTGTACTATACATCTGTTTCTATTGCTCACCTGCCCTGTACTATACATCTATAGAGGAGACTGTGTTTTTCTGATGTGAATGCTTACCTTTTCAAGAAATGTGCAGGGATCTAAACTACCTCTACAGTTACTGAACTCTTTAAAGACATCAAGGGCACTCCTGACTTCTGAATTGGATGATGTTCATTCTGTGCTGCAATTTGGATTCTAAGTCAGAAAACTGTAACACTTTATCTCTGTCATTTACAACAGAAAACATATTTCGAATCTGTCAGAAGCAGTAACAGTCAACAACAAAAGCCTGCCAGGAGTTCTATTTACTGGGTTTATGGAGAGTCATTCCTCCTGGCATAAATGAAATGAGTAGAAAAAAGGAGTGCTGTAAAGGAAAAAAGTTAACGCTGTTCTTTTATCATGTATGAAATAAGTTTCAAAAACCTCATTATCTTAGGCTGGGCTCATCTAGCGCAGCTTTTTGCAGCGGAAGTACACATCCCCGGTGATGCATGACCAGTAATATTGTGCAAGTGAAGGCCTCCCTCAACAAAATGCATTGTGACCGCCCAGTGTGTAGGGGACACAGAGTGTAAATATTGTTAGCAAACAGGGCCAGCGGCAGGTCCCATATTATTCGTATTAAAGGTAGTGTAAACCTTTGGTATGGGAACAAATGTAGATGCTGTAGAACAGCATTGCTCCCCCATAAAATCTGCTGTGATGTTATGAATGAGACCTTTAAATACAAGTTGGGATTAAGTGTAATCCACTGTCTCAATTTTAGGTGTAAGAATGTTGAGAAAGGCCTGTATCAAACTTCATTGTTTGAAGATCCAAATGGGATTGCTCTCTACTTTGACCTAATCAGCGTGTGCAGTTGTTTTTCAATGTTACACCAGAATGGGCTGGAACTCAATGTTTTGATTATTTATTTACTACTTTATCAACACAAAGTCAGGCACAGTGATATTCCAGTTAACTAATTGTATACATTCCCTTTAAGCCTGTCTTCACTCAAGTAGAAGAGTTGCAAGGTTTTTTAGTGGAGGTGCCAGACAGACTGAGACAGTTTGTCTGCTGAGGTGGAAAACCTTTCCTCTTCAGAGGATGCACTGCTGAAGAGGGTAATAGAATTTATATGCAGACGAGATACCCAATGGAAAGAAGAGAATGTAGATTGAACCACCAGGCACTAAGTCTTATAATGAGAATGTGATGAGGCACGGATGTACAGCCGACTTCTCCGCTCGTCTGCTTGGACTTCCACTGAATGTTTCATTGGATGGTTGAATCTCATGTCTCAGGTTAACTTTCTAGGTTGTGATAAATTGTAAACGAAGATGCACTGACTGGTGAGAGTCCAATTGGATGTGAGAGTCTTTTTTTGTGAACAGTATTGATGAAGTGGCAAGCCATTGAGAACGTGTCATTTCACACTTTTGTAGTCTTCTGACTAATTGTGTCATTTGTAGCTGGAGAGTTTGAAGTAGTCATGTACTGGATTTGGAGGACAGGCAACATCATGTGAATTCATGGCATGTGAAACATGTGTGGAATAGTTTGAATATATAAAATGCGCTTATTTATATATAGGCCTATATATATAAAAAGGTAATGGAATTATATATGTAGTTTTCTGAACTGCGGACCTCTAAGAGTTTCTTTTGGCAAGTACCCAATTGCGTCATAAAATGAGTTGGGTTAACAATAAACAGATAAAACAACTTTGCGTGTTTTTTCTCTTCTGCAGCTTAATTTGAATGAATTTTTTTTCCCTCTGCAGTTTTCAACATGGTAGCTCTTGATGTTTCCGATATAGGCTGGATCTAAGCTGAAGTTTGGATAAGAGGAAGAAGTACTGGGCACCGGATCAAAGACTGTGTTGTCATCCAACAGGGATCGTTAGACAGATTAAACCCACTGAGTTTTTCCTGACAGGATTCTGTTAACTTTTGCTTGCAGTGAAACGACCAATCTTGGTTGTGAAGAATAACTGAGTTAACCATCATGGCTTCATCGATGAGTTTTCATTCAAGAGATTTTAGCCTGCATTGTCACTGTATCTTATGGATAACAGCAGTGCTGTGTCTGACAAGGACTGCTAGTGTTGTAAACGCAGACCAAATAAGTAATACACGAGCATGGAGCGGGCTTCATAATGAACTCAAGAATGACTCCCCTGAGACTGTTAACTCAGGATTGGATAGAGCAGAACTGTGGAAGCCTGTGTCATTGGGAGCTGGTATGTTGGACGTTACAGCAACTGTGGGCAGAGTATTCAAATATACTGTCCCTGAAGACGCATTTGTGGGAGACAGTTTAAAATACAAGGTTTGTATAGATGTTTGGATATTATAGTAAACCACACTAACACTGGTGGCATCATCCTCACTGAGTATTTCTTTAACATCATCTAGTTCTTTTTCTGAGCCCACATCACTTACTTAAAAACACATTTTTGAATTGCTTCTATCTTCAGGAAAGTGATGGGTGTGTTTTTTTTTCCATTAATGCTAAAAAATGTTTTGCTGATTTTTATGAAAGTTGCCCATCACAGTTGCCCCAAAAGAGACTACTTAAAAACAAGAGCTACATGTACATGTAGGCCTCTCTAGGCCTAAAGAGAGGTGGGGATGGCCCTTTGGGTAAGGTATCTAGCTTCCAAGCCTACTGTCATATTCCCATCCTTACCTGTAGCCTACTATCATTGTTTTTATCACCGTTTCCAAGTCATCATCATTCAGCATGTTATCATGGTGTATCCTAGTGTTATCATGCCACACAAAGTCCACTTGTTTTGTAAACATGCTGGGTAACACTACTTACTACCCATGTGGTTAAATAAATGTCCCGGTCTCATAAAACATAGCTGCTCAAACAGAATTGCAGTTGGTAATACCAAGCAATATTAATAATAGCCAACTCATAATACTTAATTAAAATATAACATCAGTAGATTTCTCAAAGTGACTCAAAGACAGTGTATATGTACTGTGTACATCCATGTACATGAAGTTTAGATTATTAGAAAAGGTCACTGATAGTTAAAGAGTAAGGGACTGTAAATATCAAACATATGGTGGCCACAGTCAAAAGTAGATTTTCTTCATACATGTAGCCTACTTTCATATTTGATGGACCTTTGCCCCAAACTAACAAATATGGAACAAGTACTAAAAAACTTCATTACCATAGCAACAGCCAAATTACCATTCGGGTGGATTCACAATTTTTTTAAATTTTGGAAACAACCCTATTTGAAAAAACGTTATAACCTACCCTGGTGATTATTTGTATACATTCAATGCAACCTCTAAGGACCCACCTACCAAGAACTTTTAAGGAAAGTAATTTTCTATATCCTGTTAAATGGTAACACGGCCTGCAGAATAGGCAAACTTTTCTATTCAAAATTGAACAAACTGCACAACAAGCCTTCAATCGCAACTTGGCTGTTACCATGGCAATGCAGATATTTTTAAAATTTGTTTTCCATACATGTATTTGTTAGTTTCGGGCAAAGGTCCGTCGAATATACATGTAAAAGTATGAAGGAAATCCATTTTTGGGGGCTGTGGGCAACATTTTAACAAATCGTTACAGTCCCTTACTCTTAATATGGGAAAGTCTGGTATTTATCAACATGGAGCCTTACTCTTCTTTAAATTACGTAAGAAATGAAATGCTCCTTTCCTATTTTTGTTAACTGTAGGCAGCAATGTCTTTCTGGAAATTCACACATTGTTGAGTTCACCATAACCACTTTGAGTTGTAGGCTGGTGCTGTATGAGATCATATGGTATAAGGTTTCATCAGGGAAAAGGTTAATGGATGCAAGTCCACTTGTTTGATTTTTAATTTCCTAATATTCCAACCTCCACACCATGGATTGAATCTACTCTTAGGTCAGTCTACTTTTTCAGTAATCATGTGAAAGGAGGAGAAAATACAGTCCATGATTCCTCACCAACAGATGTGTTTGTGACGGACATATTGAAATCTGATGAAGGAGAAATATATATTGGACGTTGGGTACTTAGTATGCTTTCAGTGTACTAGCAGCTGCAGTCATTAGATGGCTACAAATAGGCTTAGGGGCATTCGCCTGTGATGGTGAAGTCTTATTACTGTAAGAGTTTGATGAGAATCTACTTGCTTTGATCTAAAGAAGGAATGAAATTGGCTCCTTGTAGGGTACATGTCGGGCGGGGGGATTTAATACCTAAGCTAGATCCCCTGTTGCTGATAAAATTAGTAAGACATTCAAGATTTCACCCCAATTTCAAGGTGGAATTAAAATAGGAAAATCTTCTGATTCACTTGTTTGATTAAACCTTGGGAAAAAAAGAAGTGACCCCAGCTGTATAAATCAAAGATGTCTATTCAAGTTGTAAAAATGTTTACTGAATACAATTATACTGCTGGGTTTAGAGTTCATTGCAAACTAAAGGGGTGACTTTTGATGTAAACATTGCTTCTTCTTGAAAGAATTATTGGAGTTATGGACAAAAAACACCAGCCTTTTGTGACACGGTTTATTAACAAGGTTTGTTTCTGGTTTAATGGGAACATAAACAGTTTAGTATAGTTACAATTTGGCCAGTTGTTGGACATTGTTTATCAGTGTGTCAGTATGACACCCATTATTCATGTATTGCTGAACCGAGATGTATCCTGTCTATTCCCAGCTTACCATTAACTCAGTCCCAGGTGGGAAATTAAAGTGAAAATTTCCAGATTTCAAGATGTTCCAAATCATGTGCCAGGAAAAAATATGTGTGTGTGTTCCTGAAGTTGTTTAGTTGGTTGCATACATGATGAATGGTCAAATAAAAGTTAAGTTTAAGTTCATACATTTACTTGCCTGTATGAAATGCGTGTTATGTACAGGTAAACTTAATTAATTGTAGGTCTTTTCAAGAATTAGTATGTACATGTACATGATTTAAATATAGGCCTACATGTACAATAGATGTTATCATGTTTAAGAATAAGGAAGATTAATGTAGAGACACTTTGAAACTAAATTTTCCCCATTCAAATGAAGAAAGATGATTGAACATAATGCAGCAAAAATAGTTTTACTATTATTATCATAGCTTCCTTAATTAAGGTTGGATTACTGATTAGTCAGTATACAGTAAAACCATTCCAATCCTACGTGACTTTCACTACATTTTGACCTCTCCTCTCCAATTCCAGTGTATCCAATTAGGAAGAAGTGATTGAAAAATTGGCTCTCTATCGTGCCTTCCATGCCCACCTACTGATGATTGAATATGGGCATTTGCAGTCAGGGTTCAATGTAGATGCCAGATTACTGTCTGGACCTGGTGTTTGTTTGTGCATGCTCTTGATGCAATACAAGCATACTTGACTTCATGAAATCCATTAAAAACCTTGTTACTTGTGCTTGGACGATCCAAATACATGTTGGTCTTGTTGGAGTGTGTCCAACTTTATTTTTATGTAGACCTACATTTCATGTGCTTTCCTTATTTTGTTTGTTCGCCCCAGAAGAAAAGTAAATTGAGAAAAGTCGTGGATGCTACATGTAAGTTGAGGCTGAGAGAGTTATTGTGATGAATTGTTTATTTTTGTTTGACCCTCCTTATAAAAACAAATTTTCTGGAGAGTAGGAAATACATCTTTCATCAGGCTAATAGATCTTCTGTCCAAATCATGGTTTGTAGTCTGATAAACCATGTCACATGTACTTGTACGTGTACATGTACATGAGCATACACCGTGAGCATGGTGATCAGACTAAGGCCAAAAGGAAAAATAGTATGAGGCCCCCTTTAATGATACCTGATAATTACAAAAACGGTGGCAATATGTAGCCAAGTTACAATGTTCTTAGGTCTGGTGAACACCAAGAACAGCATAGTACAGAATAGTACAGCATTTCAAAATAACCTTTCTGAATCGGTAATTAACAGCTCACTGAAAAACAAATACTACAGGACTAGAAATTAGTATGCCAAAAAAATATGTCAGTGGACCTTTCATGTCTATCCATTGCTCTATACATTTAATAGGCCTTTTCCATATAATAACAATGGAATGTGCTCCTACGTTTGGTATTTCATTGGTTGGTCCAATTAACCTTACCTTACCTTTTACTACGCATTTTCTATCTGTTCTTATCCATACTGAGAAACTTTCCCTGAGGCAAATAATGTAGAGGACTCGCCCAGTTACATCCCATGCACTACCTCACTTTAGAATTCCTTACCTGGGTCACAATTTCATGGCTCTGCTCACCATTAAAGTGACAAATAGGTACCAGCAAAATCAGCACTTAACAGCCTATTTCACAGTTTAGCAAGGAATTTTTGCTGTGTGCACGAGCTTCTTGTCACCATACTAAGCACTCTTTGCTTACACAGCTAGCACAGAAAGTTGTCGCTAACACCTTAAATGGGGAATGGTGACTGACTTACTGTTAGTGCAGAATTCCATGGTAAACACAGTACGTCACAGTTCAAAATGCAACATTAGATTTGTTATTTATTATTTTACATTTTATGTTGTCCCTATTGAAATTCTTATACTCTTTGCTTCCTGTTGTTCTAACCCTCCACTCCACTGCAGTAGCCTTCCTTGGGTCTTATGCATGGCAACTTTTTGTTTATAAATGACTATTTGAAAGATAATAAATAGAAAGAAGCACCTGGGCTACATGAGACGATTTACCCATATTATCACTTAGGAACCCATATTACCACTTAGGAACCCATATTATCACTTAGGAACCCATATTATCACTTAGAAACCCATATTATTACTTAGGAACCCATATTATCACTTAGGAACCCATATTATCACTTAGAAACCCATGTTATCATTTAGGAACCCATATTATCACTTAGGAACCCATATTATTACTTAGAAACCCATGTTATCACTTAGGAATCCATCAGTGAGGAACCGATATTGTCACTTAGGAACTCATATTCACAAATAGGAACTGCTGAACATTCAAATTTGTAAAACATGTGTTGAATGTTAGCCTTCCTTTTATCAGGAAATTTAAAAATGTGTACATTATGGACATTTACCGTTATAAACACAAACAATTTTATGAAATTTCATCCAATTTGATGGAATTTCACAAATTTTGTATTATAAATAAGTGTGCTAAAGTCTGCCTGAAGAAACACTTTTCTTTATTTGTATTTTGTTTGCAAGGAAGTATATATGGTTACCTCTCTTTAAGTTGTTTTTCTGATGGTTTCTCAGGCATACGGACATTCATCAAATGTGCCTTGAAAGTTACTTAATATTTATTATTAAAAACATATTTCGGATAGCTTGCCAGCAGGACTGGATAAACTGTCAACAATCCATCAAATCCAATTATTATTTTCCTCAACAGAATGTCTATTGCTGTTCAAGCGCATTGTCTTGGAACTTATTAAGCAAGCTTCAATCTAAAAAGCTTACTTTTTATAAAAAATTTGGGTGAACAAAGAAGAATGGACTAGAATGGGATTTGAACCCGTGACCACCGGATTACCATGCTGTGGCTCTACCAACTGAGCTTTCTAGGCCAATGATACTGCCATCTTAGGGATCGTGTGCTGGCACAATAATCTGGAGCTCTTAGGTTCAAGTCCAATTCTAGTCAATCCTTTGTTCACCCAAAAACTGAATTAAAGTTACCTAGTCAGTTTCCCTTGTGGTTTGTTATTTGATGTTTTATAAAATTGATACTAGTTCCAACAACAGTCTTCAAGAAATATTTGCATCAGAAATACTGATGTTTGCAAAAAATTGTCTGTCAAGACTCATCTTATTTTAAATGTGAACAAGATCCCTGTCTATACAAGGCTTTCTGGATAACATAGCCTCCTAATTTAGTTAAGTGTTCACAGGATGATTATACAGTATGTTTGTTGAAACTAGAGAATTGGAATAAATGCTCTTTTTTCTGTAATATTGCTGTGCAAGAAGAAGGGATTATGGCAGTATTGAATTTGACACTGTAGTAGAAATAGTGCAAGACAAAATGTAGAGAAAGTGAAAGCAACAAAGCTGTAATGTCAGACATCATCATTTACTTGGTAAACAACTTGCATCTGGTCAGAACCCAGGGTTGTAATTCATTCTTTTTCCTGAGGAGGATTGTTCCTGTTTCCTGAGCAAGCCACTTGTCAATACTAGGTATACTGAGCTGTTTGTAGACTACTGGGACACCTCAGAAGTAGGCCAATTTACATTGCATCAATGAAGATTGATCCTTTGGCCTTTCATACTTATTAATGTAGCCTTATATTGGTCAGACCCCTTATTTTCTCCCAAGCCTGATTTGATTAGTTTGTAAGCTCATACAAGCATCAGTTTTGCACAGGTTTTACCACAGAAACCGCGTTAGAAAGGGCTTATTAGTTGCAAATGAGTGAGTGCAGTGGGAGTAGCGGCCATCTTTAAAAACGTCAATTGTTGATCGCTTTAGTGACTGCTGTTGAAGTTAACCTTATCTCACTTGAGATGCTCTTTATGAAATTATCAAAGTCCTTGGCGAAGGGAAAGTGCAGAGGTAACAGTCAAATGGATTTGATTCAGGTAAAAAACTGAATCTATGAATTTAAAGAATATGTCTACAGAAGATGTCAAGTCAGAGCAACTGGTCATAAAATGAGATACAACAAATGATATAATGATACTCAATAGTAAATCCTATGCTTGACTGACAACTTCCTCATTTTGGTTCAACCAGCGCCGGATGACGTGTATCCGCGAAAACATACAAGTGTAAAATTGGAATACCAGAACCAAGGTAGCCTGGAAATTCCACTGCTTAGCATGCACAGAGCATATACATGCATCATGACAGATGGTGATGAATATTTTGCAGATTTTTGGCTATTGTGTAGGCATTATTGTGTAATCCCCGATGCCAGACCTTTGTCTTTTTGTTCCAAGAAGAGGATTATGAGCTATAGAGAGGCTTCCACCATTGCTCATTCGTTGTATTTCAGCTCAATGGAGGTTAGTCAGAGTCAACCGGGAATCCAATATTGGTTCTGGATTTAGTACCAATCATAGGCCGTGTCACACGACCAAGGTTTTACAATTCAGGGTGCATGATTTTGACATTTTCTCGATAGGGAAAACAAAACTCATGGTGCAATAAAGCAAATATTTGTTCTGTTGGCTTTGTCAATGTCAAGTGAAGGTTTCTTTTGTGCTAGTGGCACTCACTCAAAGAAAAATTATTCAGGCAATTCCGAGAAAATAATCTTGCAGGCTGGACGGGAAAAATCCTGACGGCAACTAGTTAACCATGGTTATTAACATCCCATTCATAGTTTCGACCTTATGATTGGTTTAGAAGGCTAGAAGGCATCACTTGATATGTCTTATTTTTACTAGAAAGCCATGTGGATGCAACAAACTATACCTGCAGCAACCAATGAACTACACCCATAGCAACCAATGTACTATACCCAAAGCAACCAATGTACTATACCCAAAGCAACCAATGAACTACACATGCAGCAACCAATGAACTACACTTATAGCAACCAATGATCTACACCCAAAGCAACCAATGTACTATACCCATAGCAACCAAACACAATAACCATAGCAACCAATGTACTATACCCGTAGCATCCAGTGTAGTATACATGTAGCAATGGCAGCTTCTTGGTACCTAGTTGTGTATAGCAGTGCTGGGGATGTTGATCCCTGGACTGTTCTATTTTTCCCTGGGTCTTGACTTGGGGAAAATAGAACAATCTGGGGAGCACCTTGGGAGTTGTAATTTTAACCCTAACACTCAAATCAGTCAATGTTTATCTATTAAAAGAAAGCATCCTCCTCAAATCACAGAAATTTGTGTACAGGTTGAACAAAGATGCATTACATACAAATAGCATGCTGCACCTTGTGGAAAAGAACATGGATTTTGTCAAAAATAGGTGTTTACAATAATTCTTTCTGTTGACAAAGAGAGTGTCTTTTGACATTAAAAAAAAGCAGGTAAAAAATCCTCTTCCCAGCATGTCTTTAATATGTAAAACATTTGAATCATTTATAGATGTTTTAGCTTAGTGTTAGTGTGTAAAACTTCACAGGGATCAGTTGATTTCTCTCTTTTTCTTAAAGTATTTGTTGCATAGAAAAATAAAAAACACTGTACAAATATTTGTATCTTAGGCAGTTTCCTCTTTTCGGGAAATTACAAGTTTGTGTTTTATGAATTGCCCATTTAAAAGAAAGTTCCCCCTTCCCCATGCAGACACTGATTGGGCATTTCTTATATTAGTTTGTTATGTAAGGTGTTTCTGCTTGGTAGTCTTATTTGTCTTTTAGGTCATAGACAATGAAATTCAACACGAGCTACTTGTATTTTCTCAATTTTTTATGTCAAAGCTGTGAAAGTTAAGTCAGTTTTCCTTTGGATGTTGTCTTATCTGGCCATAATAAGATGCCCTGAGGACTACAAGCTGGATAATTTACAGTGCTGGAGCATGCAAGACATGACCCCTTTTTAACTCCTCTGTATCTCACAGATGCTGATGAACCATCCTATTCCACTGTGTACACTGCTTGTATTAATCTGTCTTGAGATGTACAGGCAGTCCAATCATGTGGAAATACTCGGTTGCTGAGCATCTTCATAATAACTTGAATGCTTGCACAGAGTCACATAATGTAAAGGAGGATGTAGAGTCAGACAGGGAAGGCTAATTGTGTGCCTGGGCACCATTACATATTTTCGCTTTTTGTCATTGCAACTGCCACTGGCTTATTTGAACATGCACTGTGGTGTACATGTACATGTACATGTACCTGCTAGTTATGCGCATGTATACTTAATTAATTGACTTGATTAATTAAATGAAGCAAGTGCCCCAGCAAACAACCTAGACTGTTTTATTACATTTAGATTATTCTCAAGCAAATGATGTTGTTTTTAAGGCTAACTGTTACTTTAGTAAACATATAGCTTGTTTAGAAAATAACTACATGAATTTTTTTTTTTTTTTTTTTTTTTTCCAGTTTCTTCCAGTACACTTGTTTATGTAATATAAGTGCCTGAATATCATAGTAACCATGGCACCATTGGCAGAGTTTTCTTAAAAAACACCATAGATGTAGTTTGCATGTGTTTGAACATGTATGTTAAAAACATGAAAGTTTGTTTACAAATATATTGCCTCCAAATTTGACAAGACACTTTGTTTCGATCAACATATGTTTTGGACATCTTTCATTGCTGTTAAATGAATGAAGTTTTTTATGTTTTGTATGATTGATTGTAGTGTCAGTGGAGACAGTCTGGGCTTAAGAATTTATGGGATTTAATGATGTTGCAAGCGAGCCAAGTAATTCACATGGAAACTCCCTGGCTGTCTCCCTCACTGGAGAACTGTTTCCATACTGAGTGGTTTTTCAACATTTGATCGAGGTTCATGAGAATTGTCTGCCTCCAAACCTAACGGTGTTATTCTTTTATATGGAGAATTATGCACATCTAGAGGAAGGGGAATAAGTTGCCATTATTACACAGCATGAGTCATCCTTTTTAATGGGAAATGATTTTCTGAGTTCATAATGCCTCTCACAATTCCTTGTCACTTTCAGGATTAAAAACATCATTTTTCCAGGGTCAACTCCATTTATTCTGGTTCCAATTTCAGGACAGTTCATAACGGGACAATCAAACCGGTGTGCAAATGTCTGAGTCCAGTATAATGAAATGGATTTAATGACAAAAGATCTTGGCTCTCTCTGAACAAATTCTTAGGGAAATGTAGGGCGTCCAAAAAACATGCAACAAAAGAAACTGGGGTTGTGGAGTATGGAAATATAGAAAAAGTTTCTGTCTGAGAAATTTTGCTTTCGTCTTACTCGTTGCACAATACAACTGTACAAGTACATGTAGGAGATTCGTAACAATATGAGCAGTTCTTTTTTAACCAAATTGCATGACGTCTAGATTTGACAAACATGCTTTGAAATGATTTTCCATTCATATGAAATAAAGTCAATAAAACTGTTCACTGTTTTGGCAACAAGCTGTTACGTGTATTCGTAACAGTGAGGGCATTATTATCATCCAAATGTTTTATTAACATAATTTGATGACACTATAATACATATGGGAAACTTAAAACTAACTAGAGGAACATAAAATGTACCCTCTCCTTTGTCTTTGTAGTGTTAACAGTGTGCGTGAGGTTTATTTCTCTGTAGTATTATGCAAGCTACATGAATGCCACAACAAGTGTAAGTGCAGGTTCTCTTATACAACATGACAGGGATAAAACAGGCCCTTAGGGGTGCTTTGCAATGAAATTTCATATTTGGTTGCTCTAGGAATGGGGCTGAGTTGCACTTTTATTTCCTGCTGTGTTTTCATTTTAGGTGTTTGCAGACATATTTAAAAAACATCTCTGACTCTGAGTGAAAGGGCATTATCCTAACTATCAGTATTGGGCATTGTGCAGTACACCTATGTGAACTGAAGAGCACCATTTTTCTAGCGTAACAAATGGCTGCCGTGAATACATGTACCTACCATGACACACAAATAATGATGATACATGTAGTTATCTTTGGACATCTGAGCAGCTCGTCTTTGGAACTTTGGACATTTTTCACTTTGGATAGCTTTAATAAAAAAAAACATGGAGTGTTTTGTGGACTGGAATTAATGGCGATGTACATGTAGTATTCAAAGGGTTGGAGTTCTTAATCACCATTCGCATCACCATTTTCAAGCTATGTAAACTGCTTGATTTCTCCTTTAGCTTACACTTTGCAGTTGCAAAATCTCATTGTTAGAAAGTACAGTGACTGACAAGATTGATGACTTTTTAGAAATAAATAATTTTTTTCCCCAAAAGTTCAGTAGCTTTGCGGAGATGGGTGCAAAATAAAAAGTGCAGTGACTATTGGCTCAATAGAAGCCACAAGTTTTTTATTGCCTTTTTGTGGGGGTGAAAAAAAGAGAGGTGAGATTTAAGGATTACTTGAGCGAGGAGCACAGAAGAGTTTACTGAGTATGTTGACCTATCGTAATCAGTCGTTTTTGGTCTACATGGGGCATCTCTGAGTGGCTATCAACAAGGGCTGCCTAGGGCGTATTCAAATATTGTAGCACTGTGTTTACATACCAACATCAAAGCCTTTGGTCTCTTCCTCTATGATAAAATAAAGGTTTAAAATACATGGAAAGTGTATGAAAGTGAAGTTTGAATTGTTAAAGTTATCTTCAAAGTCACATGAAAACCATTACAACAAGATGTACAAAGTTGGAATGAGACTGAAAGTGAATTTAGATAGCGACATCCTTTAATGCTCCTCTGGTACCATGAGAATGTATTGATGAGGTCAAGGTAAACATATCACTTAAACTGGCCTGCAGTAGGTCATGTTTATACTTAAAAACAAAGATACAAGGTTGTTTTCTGAAAGCACAAGTTCATTCCTTCCCACATTCCATCCCTCTATGATTCTTTTGACTTCTGTGCATGATAACCATTTGCAAAATTTCAAATGAGAAGTTAGATGTGAATAAAATTGGGGTGTTAAACTTGTGGGCCTTTCTTTACAATAACTTATCCTCATCGTGATCCTAAACAAAAATGAAACCCTGACTCAACAGTACACCACACCTCCATATTTGGTCAGGTCCATCAGTACATTAGGGTAGACTAGGCACTGTACACCAACATGATTTATCAGTGTCGGATTGGAACTTCTTATGGCAGCATCTACAATATGAGACCTATCACTATCACTTCAGCCATTATGAATAGCGCCATAGTGAATAAAAAAGTTGTTTGCTGCTAGGCAAATCTTTTGGAGGACAAAAATTACCAGTTTGCAGGCAAAAGTTTTTCCCCACTTTGTACAGATTCTGATGTGTGAATCTAAAATGTTGGTATACTCAGTTCTCAGTCAGTCATTGTGCAAGTTACTAAAACAAAATAATAATTATCACAGCAATTCTGATTTATAAAACAAAACTCCTATAGTAAAGATGATCTCTACTCAATTATTTCTTGATGGCCCTGATATCTACAAGCAAAGTAAAGATAGTAGAAGGCTATTAATCCAGATAGCATTTGCAAAGTAAATATCCTCAACTGGTATGCTGGATGCATACCACTGTAGATATCTGTTAAATGACATGGATTTCATGGTCAGGGACTTTGGCTAAATCTATGGACACAATGTAAACAACTTTGTTATTACTGGTAAAAGTATTTCAGAAAAAAACATCCCAAGTCTGCTTACATGTAAATGGATGTCAAAACAAGCAAAATTCTTAGGTTTGAATGAAACTGGTTAATCTGTTAACATTGAAATTAAAAGTCAAAGTGTAATCAGCGCTAAAGGAAATGCCGATTTCTTCCACTAAATTTGTTTATGTTAATTTATAATTCAGGATCTAAATGTTGGACTTGAAATTTCATAACCTGACAAATCGTCATGTGAAAATTTATGTTACCATGTGTGTGTTTGTGTTTTTTGTGTTTTTTTTTTTGTTTTTTTATATATATATATCACTTTATGTTTATAATGTTTTCATGATTAGCCCCCAAAATTAAGTTTCAACAAGGAAATGAATCCACCTCTCCAAATATGCTGCATTCTTAAAACAAAAAATAACCTCTGTTCAAAAGTGAAATTGAAGTTAGAAACTGATGTGGAGCATTGATTTACTTATAAGCACTTTATTTATTTCTTTTATTTTTTGCCACAATTACAAACTTATACATAGTTTTGACTCATGGTTTAAAGAAGACTCAAGACTGACAGACTTTTTGGAAGATTGATTCATTGGTCAAGGCACTCCATCATCATCTTGTCACTGTTTATAACAAAGACTTGTAGTGTTCTCTCTGTGTTCTATTACATGTATAAATACTTACACACCAAGTATATGATTGGCACGTGTGTTTTTACTGAAGAAAAAATGATTTGTTTCAATCTGGAAGCTGACTGGTTATAATGTCCATACCAACACCAATCCTCCAAAGAAATATCTTTATCTGAAATGCTGTCAAAGTCGAGGAAATACTTTTTGAACATACTGACATATGACAAATATACACTGTTTTCCATCATTTTCAGTACATTTATGATTACAGAATTATCATGGATTTTTCACAGATTGATTGAATGGTGTAATTATTTATACCTATAAGATTGGAATTAACTTCCTCTTCCAGGAGAGGGTGATGCTATACTGACCCCTAAAACTTCTGGTATGACCTGACGTCATCCATCAGTTACTACATGAAATTCAGGATTATTCTCCTTTAGATAAATTACTATACTTAACACATGTATCTTCTTCATGGTATAATGGAGCAAGGAATCACTTACAAGTAGTGTGACAGCAAGGAATGTGTAGGCCTCTAATACTAAGATATAAAAAAGTACAGGACAAAACTTGACTGCTATAATGTGGACTGATGGAAAGGCAGTTTGTCTTTAGTTTGTTTGATGGACTGTGTTTCGTTTTGTTTTGCTCATTTGTCTGTTTTGTGTTTTTTCCTGGCAGTTTGCCCTGTGGTAGTAATTACCTCCCTATTCTACAGTGTAACCTGCTGTTACAACATCTTGCAAGATTATACAGTCACTATTAACTAAGAATCAATATGTGCGAGTAATTGCTGTATGGTCTAATGACTTGGATCAGGACAAACAGTGTCTGTAACACAGCACTCATATTCAGATATCTGACTACACTGCTAAACCTCTGGCCTGAAATTTGGGCATCCTTTTTTGGGGGGACAATCTTTCCCTAAATGAAAGATTTTCCCACCATTCTTAAACCCATCATAACTCCAACTGTTCATTCGATAAAGTTTGAGAATTTATGATCATTGGAGAATGATTGGTGGAGAAGCTTGTTGGAAGGGTTGTAAATACCCATGTTTGGTTTACACAATACTCTATAGAGGAGAGCTAAAGGTTTATGGAGGTCAAGAGGGAATCAATCCAGTTATGTAGAAAGTTCTTGTTGTACGTGTGTTGCAGAACTTGTGTAGTACTGCATAGAGAAATGGACTGAAACTTTTTAAGTTTTGCTGTGAAACTATAGGCCACTGCATGAATTCACATTTTGTATGACTCAAAATAATTTTCTTGTAAACCAATTTACTAAAAAACTATGTGAAGATTAGTTTTGTGGCAAAAAAAGTACAAGTTTGATTAGGAAGAAATTTGTTTGTGGTTGTTGGTTAATTGATAGAAATTGCACAAGAGTACCTTGTAGCACTTGGGCAATGATTTGTGCCTCAATGTACACTAAAAAGTCTACATTTTTCTAATCCTATGTTGATATTATATACTCGTAATCTTTGCAGGCAACTGGGCTATTTTTATACTTGAAAGTTCTGGACTCTGTGGTTGACCTTGGTCATTTATCTCCATCACGCATGTCTTGAGTATAGAGCAATTCTTGACCCCACCCAGTCCAAACGTGGCTACCAAAACAAAACACCCCATTCGTGCTAGCTTGACATTTCTTCAGGAGGTTTCTTCTGTAAACTCTGCTTATCCTATGGGAACTTTTTTGACCCGCCCATTGAGCCATGATGCTCAGAACCTTGGCATCTTAGGGACCCTTGAGATTCAGCGAGGAGAAATCTCCTGGGGGCGTATTCTATCACTTGACATCATTAGGTTTTAAGTTCGTGGTCCCCAGATTACAGCCTCTAATTATTTGTTGGTCTATCCATCTGTCGTCTGATTTGTATCAAACTCTGGAGTGGTAATTATATGGAAGACATGTGTTATTAATATTAGATGAAGACTGTCTACTGGAGGAATTACATGTAGACTATGTGGCATGTATGATCACCTAACTAAAGATGGTTGATTAATTCACACAAGGAATGGTAACACCTATGCCTACCCCCAATGCCATCAATCACCACACCCAAACCAACAATGGTGAGGGAAACTACTACCATACAATCATAATACCATCATAATAATTTGTTGACAGATGCAACACTATCACCATTTTGTAAACCCATGTTGTAAACCCAGGTATTTTTCATTTACAATACAACAGAAGAATATCATCATGAATAGTGTCACTGTTCAGTATTGAGTGAGGGCGCTGTTTCTTTAACAGTGAAAATTCTTTCTGTGATAATATACACATCTGTTTTAAACCAATGAACCTTGCAATCATTGAATTTAATTTCATTTTCAAATAATCAACAATTACAATAAACAAGAAAATGTGAACTTTTTATCATTGATTTTTGCCCTCAAATTTAAACCTACAAAACATTTTAAATGTACTTTAAAAAACATACAAAACTTGCTTGTATATGTACAGTACACAAAGTGAAATAGGTGCTCTCATCATATCTAATCTCACTTTAATCTGTAAATATGTATAACAATTTCCTTTTCTTTTATATTGTACAATTATTGGATGCATAATAGAGCAGAATATAATCACAAGGTGAAATGTTGACTGTTCCATTTATGGAATAGTCCAGATTTCATCAATTGATTAAATTCTGCTGTATTGTATGAATAAAAAGCATCCAATATTTGTTTTATATAAATCACACATTGATCCTTGTCATTTTATATTTGTTCAAATAATTATTATTTAACATTTATTTCAACAATTAATTATATAAGATTTGAACAATGTAATAAAATAAGCATAGTTTGAAGAATGGATACATTCATTTTCAAATGCTTCCACTTGAGTTAGCATTGCTCATTAACCATGGCTGTGTCCATGGGCTCAAAGAGTCTTTTTGAAATGGTTTCAATGGTCATAAGTGTCCAAATATTAATTACTATTGGACAGGTCTATTCAATATCATAAAAATATTAAGATAATATACATGGCAAAAAAGGGATGATACATGACATGGGTTCTACCAATCAAAGGACAAGGATATGTGTGTGTGGTATATAATAACATTTATTGAACAGCAAACAGATTCAAGACTGTTAATCAATCGGACATAAGTAAAAAAGTAGATTTTCTTTTCTTCTTTTTCAGATAACTGAGGCAGGGAGAGATACACTACCATCTTGGCTTTTCTACAACGAAGAAACACAAACTATACAGGGCATCCCATCAGAAGCAGATCTCGATCAGTACTACATGCAGGTCACTGCTGCTGGAAGGTCCTTCAACTCCACTGCCACTGCACTAGTGACAGACATCTTCTCCATCTCCGTCCTACCAGAGAGAAGAGTGTTGACAACCTCTGCCACACCACTCAAGGACACCACTGCTTCCGGTAAAGGAAGTTGCGATGATGACGAGGCAGCCATCGAAGCAACTATCATACTGGATGCCAACTGGGACAAAATGCTGCCCAAAGAACGCCAGGAAGTGGTATCTGAGATGTCTAAGCATTCAAGACTTGGGATGGAAGTCTTTCGGTTACTACCAGCTGGTAGTAAGAGCTTGCTTGATGGGTCACTGATGGTTGCTGGTCCAGGTAATGTTAAGCGTGAGAAGTATCCAGGAATTGCACTGAGTTGGAAGATAGGCTGCAGCAGGACCAACAGCGTGGATAAGTTCCCAGTGGTGACAGTCCTGGAGACTGCATCAAAGGATGGTTCCATGGCCAGCAAACTGAAGCATGATATTATTGGTTGGCGAGTGACCAATGATAGACCTGATAGACTGAGACGTGTTAGACGACAAGCTAAGCTAATGGGGACACCTATGCCTACCCCAATGCCATCAATCACCACACCCAAACCAACAATGGTGAGGGAAACTACTACCATACCACCCAAGCCAACAATGACCATTACCCGTTCATTTACCGTAGTTGAACCCACACCCTCGATAGTGCCAACAGATAGTCGGTCTAGCATTAGTTTGAGACCTACACCCACAGCTTCACCAGTATATGTAACCCCTACCCCAATGGCAACCTCCTCACCACAGCCCAAGCCCACTGTATCCTCAGCTGCCCCCACTGTTGTACCCTCCCCATCTGGCATGAAGACACGTACCTCCATGCCAGAGCCAACGCCTACTCCAACTGTTCCCATGGTGACCACTGCACCTCCTACACCATCCCTTACTACTAAACCCACAACTCCTCAACCACCTAAGACACCACCGATGGTAGCACCATCAGCAAGTCCAACACTGGCAGTAACCACTCCCACCACTGCTGCCACCACTATTTACATCAACAATGCGCCAACAGTGAACAGGCGTCTGAAACGTATTGATGCTATGGAAGGAAAGTTGTTGAATTTCACTATATCTAAGGATACCTTCTCTGATATTGAAGACGGCGATACAAGGGATTTGAGTCTCCTGGTATTGACATTTGAATTAAGAGAGCTGCCTGCGAAATTTTGGCTGAAATTTGACAAGCAGTCCCAGACGCTGTATGGTCTGCCCCTGAAAGAACAAGCCAAGGAGAAAAGATTTGATCTGATATTGGTTGCTCAAGACAGCCAGGGTCTAGAAGTGCAGAATCCCTTCCAGGTCGTTGTAGGGGGAGCACCTTCTCCAGAGAATGTGCAACCCCCACCAGTAAAGATGGGGATGACTCTTGACATTGATTATGATGATTTCATAAACAACCCACAGATGCAACTGTTCATCCTCAACAAAATTGCTGAGGCATTTGGTGATAGCAATGCAGATGCAATTACAATCACCGAGATTAAACGTGGCTCTGTAATTATTTCTTGGGTAAATAACACCCTGCCCACGGATCAGTGTAACACTGAACTTATTTCGGAGCTACAGTCTAAGATTATGACTCCTGATGGGAAGCCAACACAGGCTTTGATTGATGCATTTTTGCCAGACTTCAACATCACAGAAGTAGAGTCCTTACCCCTGGGTGCTTGTGCATCTACAACTCCCGTTATGGTAGTCACAACAACAACTGCAGACCCTGGCTTGGGAGGAGGATCCAATCAACCAAATGACATGTGGATAAGCACCGTTCTCCCTGCTGTAGTCATCGCAGTCATCCTCCTGATAGCTGGTGTTATCATATTCATCTTGTATCGTAAGAGTCGCAAGGGAAAACTCTCAGACGAGGACCAAAATACATTCATTAATAAAGGCATACCAATCATCTTCGCAGATGAAATTGAAGATGGAGATAAGCAGCCCTCATCAGCTTCTCCTCTCATCATGAAGACAGAGAAACCTCCACTGTCACCTCCAGAGTACACAGAGACACAACAACCTCTGCTCAATAGCAACAATCAACCTGGTGGAGATGAAGATGATAAGCACAGTCTGCCAATGGTAGATATGTCAGGTACCCCAAGTTATCAACCTCCGCCTCCTCTCTCTCCATCTCCCCCTGAAAACAGAAGCAATGTCCCACCAAGAGACATCTCAAGTTATCGGAAGCCCCCAGCTTATGTCCATATTCAGCCTTAGCCTTGTACAACAGTAGTTCTTTCTTCTGTCATAAATTTTGTGATTGACAATGAATTTTTTTAATAACATCTCTTTATTTACCTGAGTGTTTTTTCTTCATGTCTGTAGAACAGGTAATTACAAAAGAAAGAAATTAAAACTGATGTTTTTTAACTGTCCAGAAGACGAAAACTGGCTTGCAGTATTTCAAGTGGTACTCTAGCTTACTTGCTTTAAGATAAAATAAAAAGGAAGGATGTACATGTACATTACGAAGGAATGTCATGTCCTCACACCTTAAATTATAGTATTAAATTCTTTTGATACACTATATGTATAAAAGTATTTATTAAAGCATTTTGCACATTCTGTCAATACGTTTTTTGTTGTTGTTATAAATCCTTGCTGATTTATGCACTTAACTTTTTTTTTCTCTTGTTCTACTCGTGAACATCCACCTAGAAGAGTATTAAACCATAAAGAAAAGTTTTTAACCTAATAATATTTCACAAAGTTTGCTCAAACTTTGCCAAGACCAGAGTGATAGTAATATTTAAGACAGTGTGCAGATTTGCTGAATTGTACATGAGATGTATCAGATAGACTTGTCCAAGTACTTGGCCTTGTTTAGCCTTAATGTATAACAAGTTGTGTTTGTCTTTCTTTTAGCAATGAAATCTCAAGTGATAGTCTTCGGATTAATTTCTAAAAAAGTGCTAATTGAATCGAAAACAACACTCCTATAAATGGGGGGGGGGGGGGGGAACTATTGTTTTTGACAGGTAGCTTTATTTATCTTCGTCACATTTTCTTTAAAAAAAGGGGGTATCTTAAAAACGTAAAGTGGTTCCATGTGCTGTGTTACAAAATGAAAGGACTTTGTGGAGCAATTTGATGGAATTGTTGCTGCAAATAACTTTGCCGAAATTTTTGTGATGAGAAGCATTACAACCTATTTTTAACGAAGATTCTACTTGATTTGTTTGTGTGAAAAAAATTTTAAGAGTAATTTGGCACTAAAATTGCCCTATATTTTTTGAAACATTGCTTTTTTATACCTTAATTTTGTTTTATGGATGACAAGTTTCTGTACAGAAAAAAATACTTTGTAAGCTGTCATAGCAGAAGTTTGAACAGTTTTAAAATGCAGAAGCAGTGCATGCAAATGCCAGCCAGTAAAAGAGGTAAAGATTGGGTTGGATTTTAAATTTCTCCCCCAAATCTCAAAACTGGAAAAGTCTTCTTTTTGCAAGGAATTGTTCAATGTAAGGAATTGGTTAGATTTCTGTTTCCTTTATGTGTTTTTAAAACAAAGTAACTTTCTGACAAAATTAAATTGGGCATTTAGATTTAATGTGAAGAAAACCCTTACTAGATGAAGTACTGAGTAATTAGGTTTTATTTGTTTCTTAAGTCTTATCACCATACAGTTCTCTTAGTTCAAATTTGTGCATATTTTCTTTTTCTTATAGAGAAAGTTGCTACTTCAGCCAAGAAGTCACTGTACAATGTATTGGAAATGAGCTTATTTTCCCTAGGAAACCAAAATCGTAATAACATTGGCAGGGAGGAAAACTTTTAGACATTGCACTTTTTCTATTTGGCTGTGCATGCTGTTAGCTGATTCCATCATAAGTCCTTATTAACCTTGTAAAATTTTTGCTGACCAAATGGCTTTCTGATAAGAACAATCTATTTATTGATTTAGTGGAGACATCCAGTTAAGTTTCCAGTTGCATCTTGGGCTGCAAGTAGCTTATACCAACTTGGTGAAGATCCTAATTGCTTTATCTCGTTTATATGTTGAAATCTGATCGAAACACTGGGGATCTGCTTGTGAAATTATTTTTAAAAATGTTTTTTTAAACTTTGCATCCAAAATTGTAGTGTACATGTACATGTACACGTACACTTGATTGATTTTAAAGGAGTTTGTATCATTGGGGTTAGTACGAAACATCCCTGATTATTTACAGGTCAACTTTTAACTCAGTTTGTAACCCAAAAAGCTGCAACAGTAACAATGCTTGCTTGGACATGGGTGTAGAGAGTAGACATTTTGATCCAATTTTATGTAATATAATGTGTAGACAAGACTTATTTCCATCAGTGTCATTTCTAAAATGGTTTTGTGGATATTTAAATTGCAGTGATATCCTTACGGTTAAATGCAGATAATACTTCGATACTTGCATATTTCATTGTACACCTAGTAAAGGTAATGCTTTTTATTTGTACTATTTGATTGAGTATATAGTTAGATTTTGAAAAGTTATGTGGGAAAAAGTTGCAGCCTTTTGTTAGATTGTTCTAAATTCTTGTTCAATGATGTTTAATTTAAATAAATATTGACATTTTAAAAACTCCTGATAAAATTAGTTAAATGGTCAATATTTGTTGAAACATTGAACCAACCAATAAGACTGTGTTGTTTCTCCCTGAGATAAGAATGGCTTATGTTAGCAATATTTCATAAGATAGTGAATATTTCTGATGGCTGTGACACTGTGACAGTGCCCATACTACAATATTGCCACAGCAATCAATGGCTAGAAATGCCCATACTACAATATTGCCACAGCAATCAATGGCTAGAAATGCCCATATTACAATATTGCCACAGCAATCAATGGCTAGAAATGCCCATACTACAATATTGCCACAGCAATCAATGGCTAGAAATGCCCATACTACAATATTGCTACATCAATCAAGGGCAAGAGTGACAGCTCAAGTCCCTCAAACTAGATCTGATTTATCCTCTATGTCCTTGTATATTGTTATCAAGGCTACCTTGAATAGACCCATGTACTGATGATGTCATGCTTTGTTTACATGTGGGTTTCTTACCATGGGGACCAGGGAATATTAAGGGGGGCTGCAAATTCGAAAGCTCCCATAGGAAAACACATATGTAAACAAAGTGTTACATCATCAGTACAGGGGTCTATTTATGCCCTGTAACAAAAGTAGCATTGTTGTCTTTTTCTCTGAAAAAGAAAGAGCTCAGAGAGAGATGGAATGAGTGGAAGGGAGGTATATGTAAGTACAATGTAATATAAATACCTCATATTATTAAGACTATCCATTATTTAACCATAGGCACTGCACAAGCTGCATTGGCTTGGGACCGCAACCTCTGGTTTGTTTGGTGCTTATTTGTATATTAGTGGTTTCTTCCATTTTTAGTTTGTATTTCTCTCCCTTTCTAGTGTATCTATATCTTTCAAAAAGTATATATTTTAAAGTTATTCATAGCCATCATGTGTATTTAAACGGTTTTTTTTAATCCCATGTGTAAGAAAATGATATGCAATTCATTATGACTTTCAAGCAATTATTGTTTCTATTTTAAAATGATTAAGTCATCAATTTGAATGTGAATTCGGGGTTGCATACAGCCAACACACAGGGCAAAATGCAAGATGGAGAAAAAAACTCTCTAGCTATGTTTCATTGGCCACTGTAAACTAATTGAGTAGATTTGGTTTTCCTTTATTCTGTTGCCATATTGGATAATCCACAATGTTTCATTATCAAAATAACATATGACTCTGGACCAGTGTTTTGCTGCAGGTGTTAATTGGAATCACTGATAGCATGATTGGGAGAATAGGACTTCTACAAAGATAAAAGCATATCTCAATAGACCCCCTTGCATATGATGTCACAAGCTCAAACAGCGCCCTCACTGAGGTCAAGAGGGAAAACCGCTCATTTCCGAAGAGTTGTTCGTGGCTTGTACACACATGTGCTTTTCCATTATTTGACATCAGTGATGGTAGCCTGTGCAAAGAGTCTATTGAAATAGTTTGGTAACCAATGACCTCATTTATGCTTAATATCATTGTGTAATAATTGTTTTATCTCTAGTCAGAAGCATATGTACAAGTAATAAGACAGCATGTGCTTTGTTTTTAAAGAAACCTTGTACAATTTTTTGGTTATTTCTTTTTTATATGATAGGCTAATAGGCCTTTGTAATCAAGGTTTTTTTAAGGGGAAAGGGTAAGAGAAAAAAAATAAAACCCAAAAGACAGATTTTATATTATAAAATAAGAAAGTAAAAATGTTTTTGAGTGTTCAGTTTTGCTACCTTGTAGCTACTTTAATGAATTTCCACAATGGAATAGTTTATTGTTAAAGAGCGACTACAATGTTTGCAATTCATCAGTGAATTCATCAGTGAATTTATCAGTGAATTCATCAGTGAATTCATCAGTGCTCTTAACATTCTTTCAGCTAGAAATGAAAAACGGCTAATACTAGATTCCATGCAATCCACTGGCAGGCCATTGTCAACAGTAAATAATCAAAATGTGCTATAAATGCTATGCATATGACTGTTGTCAACCAGCTCACTGCATGCTTTGTTATTGTGCACTCAGGTGTTTACAACTAGATCACTAGGGATTTTGGTGTAAAGGAATGCATGCTGCGAAATTCCTCCATTTAATAATACGTGTGCACGATGTGAAAGAACACAAATTGATTAGCGTGCCCTTTTTAATATTGGTAGTCGTAATTGAACCTGAAACATGTTTTCATCTCAACTGAATTCAACAGTTAAATGTGTGTGCATTCAGGGAAGGAGATTTGTTAATTACATACAGAAGAGGGCGTGATACTTCATAAATATTCATTATATAGCCTGTTCCTCTTCATGGAATATTTATTATTTATGTAAAGGTCATTGTAGCGTACAATACATTGTTTGTCAGCGCAGAACAGTTTGTAAAAAGGTTGTAATCACTTACCGTGATGCTCTGTGTTAAACTATAAAATATGTAAATGCCTTATGTAGCGGAAACAACCGTAACATGTAGATAATGATCTGGCTGAGTGTAGCTGCAGCACTTTGACAATTGACAACAGTGATAGCTATTAATATGCAAGGGTGCTTAAAGTTTTTTTTTTTTATATGTACAGTTGTATTCCTTGGAATGAAATCATTTAGAGCTTCTGTTAAATGTCCAAACTTTTTCGGGCAAAAGTAAATTGTATTTGTGAAAGCTATAGTATTATTTTGAGAGCTAAAAGAACATTGTGTCAAGGTTCCATTTTCGTCGCTAAAGTAATTTAACTTTTTGTTTGTTATGCATGAAACACTGATGTTAAATAGAAACTGTGTGTTATTTGTAACAGATGATGACCATCCCCCCAAAAGCCATGTTGGGAGGGTCTGCTTTATATTGGAAAACAACAACAACATAGCAACTCAGGAGAACACCTGGATTTATCAGAAACTTAGATTGTCAGTAATATGTAAATGAACTTATTTTCAGTGTGTTTATGTCATATTACTGTTTATGTCTGACGTTATAACCATCTACCATGTAAAAGTGAGAATTTAACCAGATTTTTGTGGATAAACCTTGATAGATTATTATTAATGTAGAGATATAAAAGCTTCTTGTATTGTATTCTGTATCTCTGTGCTTGCCTACTGGTTTGTAACGATGCTAGCAGTGAACAATATGTTATTAAACATGAATTCTTTTGTGAAATACATGTTGATTTAGTGTTGCTTTTTGTGAAATTCTACACATTGATTAATGGATGGCAAGGGTACCTCTAATGTTTAATCCAGCCCAAATGTTGGGACCCTTTGTCGGGGGAGGGGCCTTTTGCAGAGGGAAATTTGTGTGGCAGTGGCCCTTCTGTGAGCTCCATGGTGAGATGTACCTATTGATTTCAATTTGGATTCATGTGGTACTTTTGATCCATGTTCTCGGCCATTTCTACCATAGTGTCCACAGGGTCAACTTTTGGGAGTGTCTGGCAGGCCATATGCAGCAGACAATTTGTCTGGCGATGGATATTTTGTACTTTGGAGAATGTAACTGTTCATTTTTAACTTGGTTGTATGTAGTATCATATCTCCTATGTCTAATCCAGCCCAAATTTTTGGAACCCTTTGAGGGAGTCTGGGGGCCTTTTGCAGAGGGAAATTTCTAAGGCATTGGCCCTTCTGTACTCGTGTGAGATGTACCTGCTGATTTCAATTTGGTTCCATGTAGCACCCCAAGAGTTTGATCCAGCCCATTATTGGGTCCATTTGTTGGGGCTCCAGGAGCTATGCGCGGCAGATATGCATATCTGAATATGTTGGGTTACACAAATGTTTTTGTACTCGGGTATTGGTATCTTGTTCATTTCATTGACCAAAGTGCTCCGGGCTGCCACTCTATATTGGGTTTTTCTCCCAGATCTAAAACTAACATTTTTTTATCTTCTCTCCACAGGTTTGTTCAGAACTAATAAGCAAAAGGTTACCCCCTTGTGTGACACCAGCTAAATAAAATCCCATACTTGGTTTGCACCAACGAACAGTTTTTCACAGTAGGTCTACGTTTTGTTATAGCGTGTAATAATTTCTTTTGTGAACAGAATCCCTTTCAAATGGCCTAAACCATTATATATGGACCCATGACATAATAAGAGGAAATCCAAGCCAACAAGCCATCTGGAAGGCATCTGGAAGGCATACTTATCTCAGCCAGAATTGGGAACCACAAAACACCACAACATAAAATCACACGCTTACACCAACGTACTGTTTATAACAGTATGTTTTATAACAGCATGTAATACTTCACCTTGGGTCAACACAACCCCCTTTCAAATGATCTAAACCATCAGATACAGACCATTAGACGTATTAAACCAAAACCCAAGACATCAAACAACCTGCTAGAAGGCATGATTTTGATCGATTATAGCCTTGAGTGGCTTTTTAGCCATTTGCTAAGAGATTTTGTTTACAATTCTTGTGGGAATTCGTAGAGGGGTGGTCACTGATGGAACTTGTTTCAGGCAAAGACTGAACCCAGGGTTATTTGACAATTTTTAATAGGTCTCAATAGGAAATGTGGGAACTTTGAGAATTGTTGACAAAACTTTGACTGTTAATAAGTGTCCGTTGGCATCATGGAGAGTGTTAAATAATAGTTAAATTGGTTTTGTTAAGCTTTAAGCGCCACCAAAAACGATACTACAAAACCAAGATAGGACACTATTCAGAAACATGAAATGCAAAATTGGGGCGACCTACTTCTACTTCGTTACTCGACAGGATCCTCAAGTTAGGACGTAAACGCCAAGGAGCAATTATGCGCAATATTTAAAGTAAGGCCTACTAAATGGAAAAGCATACGCCAAACGATCCCACCAACAAAAAAGGTGAAGGACTGAAGGTAGATCGAAAATTTTGTGTTCGGCAATAAATTGTGTCAACCCTAGCAAAATTGACACATGGGGAAGTGCGCCATTTCGCGGTTGGTAGGTATAAAACGGCCCAAGTGTCTTGTGTTTCTAGTATCTTTGGCGCCACCAAGAGTTAGGTTTCGTATGCTTTGATCCCTGGGCCCCTCCTCGTGTCGGGGGACGTACACTACACAGCCAAACGAGTTCTGAATCCCTAACACTTGTCTGCTTGTCAAAGTTTGTAATCATCAGCTAGATCGTGTACTGCATACATGTACTGCATACATCAGATTCAGAGATCAAGAGCAGTGTTGGGCGCAATCTTTGAAAGTCGCGCAAATTTTAAAATTTGCGCACGAACCAGCGCAAATTTTAAAATTTGCGCGTGCGCACGTAAATATCAATTGCTCGCCACCAAATGCATTGCGTGGAACAATTTCTTGGCGGGATGATGTTACGAACTACACGGTCAATACTTCAATATTTGACGGGACGCGCCAAATCAACATGGGGGTTGATGGCGATGGCGGGGTTGTTGTTGATGAAATTAGTTTCGTTGAGTGGTGTTCATTTAATTGACCTTGTGATTATTTAAGTGGAAAACTAGATGAACAAAATCACATGTCTTTCTTCCAAACACCAGTGACTGTAAAGTTATACAGCACTGTCTTTATTAGATTGTAAATGTCCCCCTTCCTAGTAACACCACAGTACTTTTAAGCCAATTTTTTATTTTTATTTTTTTTTTCCATGGTTCAAGCAAAACTGGGTGAACTTTTGTAGCAAGTTTAATAACAATCCCAGGAGAAGACTGAAATTATACAGATGGCTAGCTAGGGAACGAAGCCATGCGCGCCCTGATGGCGGGTAAAAATGTTCCCTGTCTATAAATCCAAGGAATTTTGGGAACAAGCACTGGTTTCTCAAACCATCTTGTTCTATGCTCAGACTCAATGGTCTGTTTATTACGGAAGCATTAAAGGAACATGATGGGGGAAATAAAATAAATTAAGTCATAATTATGAGTTAGTGTCGCATAAGTCATAATATGACTTAATATGTCATACTTATGAGATAGTTTAAGTCATGATTATCAGTTAGTATCTCATTATGAATTACTTTAAGTCATAGGTATGACTATACTCACATATTATGAGATAAAATTCATTTTACAACTTATAAGTCACTTACTACTTTGACTAACTCATATTTAATAATAATGTGAATTTTGAGATGCTAACTCATATTTATGAGTTATTAAGTCGTAATTATGCTCCAACCATTATTATGATACCAACTCATAATACATGTAGGACTTTTTTATTGTCCCTTTAACCAGAACTGCTTTAACGTTCCTGTACTTCCATAGTTTATCAGGGGGAGGAAAAGGAGTGAAATCGTACAAAAGTGACAAATTCAAATTTAGAACGTACAGTTCGTGTCAAACCCACTTGTTGCGCAATTATGGAATTGTATGAGGGCAGACTTAAATTTTCGTTTCTCAAAATGGCTCGCTGCGCAAATTTTAAAATTTGCGCAGCCATGGTGCGCAAATTTTAAAATTTGCGCAGCCTCAGTGCGCAAATTTTAAAATTTGCGCAGGTTCGTGCGCAATTTTTAAAATTTGCGCGATTTTCAAAGATTGCGCCCAACAGCAGCAAGGACGGAGAATTGTAAGTAGAGTGCAAGGTTTCATGATTGAAATACTAAAACGTTACTTCTACACCTCAATAGTTCGTTGATAATTAGTAGAATTTTCTGCCACTTGCTTGGATTGGGAGTAACGTTTCTCGTTAGTATATGCTGGATATAGCCCCATACATTGTGCAGATACGCTGAACTACCTCTGTTTCTTGGCCCACCTGTCCCTACTCCTAGAACTATGAGGTTCGTTCCGCTATCGTCTCCACGAGCCTCATAGAGTGATATGTACAAATTCCTATTCGAAACTTTCTGCTATTCACGTTTACATGGCTACAGCTCTTTTTTGAAATCGGATCTCGCCAAAATTGGGCTCTGTGTGTTCTTTGAACTGTCATGTAGCGTTGCACAGGTCCAGAAAATCCACTCCGCAAACTAAAAATTGTTAAAAAGAGATAAATTCTTACCGTATTTTAGATCCCATTCAAACAGTATTGCAACAAATATGGCGACCGGAGTTGCAAAATTAACTGGTATGCTGCTATGCGGTGCGCTGGTCCAATGGGCTGGTTCCGCGTACCAGTTAATTTACAAATTTGTAAATTAACTGGTACGCGGAACCAGCCCATAGGACCAGCGCACCGCATAGCAGCATACCAGTTAATTTTGCAACTCCGGTCGCCATATTTGTTGCAATACTGTTTGAATGGGATCTAAAATACGGTAAGAATTTATCTCTTTTTAACAATTTTTAGTTTGCGGAGTGGATTTTCTGGACCTGTGCAACGCTACATGACAGTTCAAAGAACACACAGAGCCCAATTTTGGCGAGATCCGATTTCAAAAAAGAGCTGTAGCCATGTAAACGTGAATAGCAGAAAGTTTCGAATAGGAATTTGTACATATCACTCTATGAGGCTCGTGGAGACGATAGCGGAACGAACCTCATAGTTCTAGGAGTAACCTGTCCCCTAACACCAGACATCAAATTTCAAATCGAAACTTACACTTTTTTGTCAAAATTTTTCCATCGATGATCTCTAAATTATTGCGCTGGAGACAAGAGTCTCAAGTACATGTCATTAGATCCAAGGTAATAATGACTTTATTTTTGTGGAATTTTATGACATTGTCTATTGACAAATCTCCGTACTGGCATCACTATTTGAACGACATTGGGGGAGCCATGGTTGCTGTTGCGCTGTTCAGCGGGAGGGCGCTATGACGCGTCGTAATCTTGCGCTAGTCTTTATTCCGACAGCAGTCTTCTTGCGACGTTTACCTGGAAGTGATGACGTCAAGGTTTCGAGCAGCTCTAAAAATTCTTGGATGGGCTGACTACAGTGCCTGCATTACACTCGGGACAGCCGCTGTAAAACTATCCACATCGTTTGCAGCCGGGCAACAATCAGTCGCCTTGGTCAAGGCCATCCTGCAATTTTAGCGACGAAAATCCCTTTTCAGAAGGAGGTGGGGGACGGGGGTAAGGGGCGTTCGGCGACGGACGACAGCATAACGAATGAATACACACATGGCGACACGAAAAAGACTAGCGCAAGGTTACGACGAGTCATAGCGCCCTCTCGCTGTGTACAGCGAAACAGCAACCATCGTGGATCCTCCGACGTTGTGGACGTGGACTTACCAGCACGGAGATTTGTCATAAAATTCCACCAAAAGCCTAGGACTAGGAGTTATCGCACGGCCACGGGGAGGGCAGCGTACATGTAAATCTTCTCCAGAATCTGACAGCAATGACCGACAGATCATTGAGGGTTAAATTTGCCAAAAAAAGTAAGTCTTGATTTGAAAGTTGATGTCTGGTCTTAGACTTAATAAAAAAGAGGACAGGGTTCGTTTACTCCTAGAACTATGAGGTTCGTTCCGCTATCGTCTCCACGAGCCTCATAGATAGCCCCACTAGTGTGGCAAGGATTTTTGACATCGGTTAAATCCTTATCCACACGTCCAAGCATATCTTTTGTGCAGCTCGTCCCCCAATCCGCCGCATCGAAACCTAATGGGTGCGGCGCTGGATTTTAACCAACTAAATGTGTCCACATACCTCTTAGCTTCCCTCCGGTACTTTGGCTGTTGAAGTTACTAACCTTATTAAGGGCAAATAATCATTTGAATTTTGCTCAAAATTACTCCACACAAATAGATATCGGCTAGCGATCGGGGCCATTTTGATTACCCAGAATGCAATGCCATCACGAAGTCACGAGAGTGAAAAAACAATTCAGCGGTTGTTTCACGTGACAGCTACAGCTAATGAAACAGCTTAGAATACAAAATGCATGGAGTCAGAAAAAGTGCATGCACCAAATCTATGCATGGCATCGGTTGCATGCACGCATAGTTTGGTACTTGCACTTTTTGCTGACTCCATTCTGAAATTGTTTTATACTCTCGCGCGCCACACGTGATTTCGTGATGGCATTGCATTCTGGGTAATCAAAATGGCCCCGATCGCTAGCCGATGTCTATTCGTGTGGAGTAATTTTGAGCCAAATTCAAATGATTATTTGCCCTTAATAAGGTTAGTAACTTCAACAGCCAAAGTACCGGAGGGAAGCTAAGAGGTACGTGGACACATTTAGTTGGTTAAAATCCAGCGCCGCACCCGTTCGGTTTCGATGCGGCGGATTGGGGGACGAGCTGCACAAAAGATATGCTTGGACGTGTGGCTAAGGATTCAACCGATGTCAAAAATCCTTGCCACACTAGTGGGGCTACCTCATAGAGTGACATGTACAAAATCCTATTCGAAACTTTCTGCCCTTCACATTTACATGGCTACAGTTCTTTTTTGAAATCAGATCTCGCCAAAACTAGGCTCAATGTGTTCTTTCAACTCTCATCGAGTGTTGCACGGGTCCAGAAAATCCACTCCGCAAACTAAACGTTGTTAAAAAGTGATAAATTCTCACCGTAACTCAGATCCCATTCAAACAGTAATGCAACAAATAAGGCGGCCGGAGCTGCAAAATTAACTGGTACGCGGAACCAGCCCATAGGACCAGCGCACCGCATAGCAGCATACCAGTTAATTTTGCAACTCCGGTCGCCATATTTGTTGCAATACTGTTTGAATGGGATCTGAGTTACGGTGAGAATTTAGCCCTTTTTAACAACGTTTAGTTTGCGGAGTGGATTTTCTGGACCCGTGCAACGCTCGATGAGAGTTGAAAGAACACATAGAGCCTAGTTTGGGCGAGATCTGATTACAAAAAAGAACTGTAGCCATGTACATGTAAATGTGAAGGGCAGAAAGTTTCGAATAGGATTTTGTACATGTCACTCTATGAGGCTCGTGGAGACGATAGCGGAACGAACCTCATAGTTCTAGGAGTAGGCACAATGTATGAGGTACTGGACCCAACAACGTCTGTTTAAACATTATTTTGGACATGGTGATCTGCCGTATCTAATGTAGGGTCCGAGTTAGTTCTAGTTGCAATGATCGTAACGGGCTCCCGACAGTCGGAGACCGAAGGGTTACGACAATCTACTCCTAGAACTATGACATGAGGTTCGTTCCGCTATCGTCTGCACGAACCTCATAGAGTGACATGTACAAAATCCTATTCGAAACTTTCTGCCCTTCACGTTTACATGGCTATAGTTCTTTTTTGTCATCAGATCTCGCCAAAACTAGTCTCTATGTGTTCTTTCAACTCTCATCGAGCGTTGCACGGGTCCAGAAAATCCACTCCGCAAACTAAAAGTTGTTAAAAAGTGATAAACTCAGATCCCATTCAAACAGTATTGCAACAAATATGGCGGCCGGAAATGCAAAATTAACTGGTATGCGGAACCAGCCCATAGGACCAGCGCACCGCATAGCAGCATACCAGTTAATTTTGCAACTCCGGTCGCCATATTTGTTGCAATACTGTTTGAATGGGATCTGAGTTACGGTGAGAATTTATCACTTTTTAACAACTTTTAGTTTGCGGAGTGGATTTTCTGGACCCGTGCAACGCTCGATGAGAGTTGAAAGAACACATAGAGCCTAGTTTTGGCGAGATCTGATGACAAAAAAGAACTGTAGCCATGTAATTGTGAAGAGCAGAAAGTTTCGAATAGGATTTTGTACATGTCACTCTATGAGGTTCGTGGAGACGATAGCGGAACGAACCTCATAGTTCTAGGAGTAACGACAATCGTTCGCCTAAAGTGCCAATTGGGCCATTTCTGTCAGACTAGTGACTAGATTATATGCCCAATTTTTACCACTTTTCGAATCTTGATACACATTCTAAAAATATGGATTTGATCTTCAATGTGTAATGAATCAATTTAGAATGCTTAGGCTAAAAGTTTATAAAACATTATCTAGAAGATATTTGCAAGAAAAACGAGCAAAAGCTTACCAAAGACTGTCCGAGTTGCTCATCCGCCAGGTTGTCATTTTGAACACCCTGCACTTACAAGATCTCGACCAACCAGCGGAGACCCAATGCACTGGCCGATTATTCTCACTTTCGGACTCATTATCTGTGTGCTCGCATATCCATACATGTAGAGGACATGTACACAACATGTACGCCAATGAACATGTACATGTACTGACTGTCCGCAATATCGGGCCATGAAGTTTGCGAGCCCAGTGCAGATTGAAGTTTGCACGAGGATTGAATTTTTTTTTTTTACTTGGACGGTCGTAGTACATTTAGCGGCACAGGGAAGCATGTGTTGTGGTGGCCTCATATAGTGACATGCTATCAGTCAGATGCTTTTTCAACACACCCCAGCTCAAGATGATTGTTGTGTAAATTCTGTACATGCACTGTTCATGTTGTGATGGGATTAGACCCAGTAACTGGGGGCTGTACTCCTTTTTTTGAGATTTTGACATTATCTGTCGTACTACAACAGAATTGCTCAAAAAAAGTTGCATTAACGCTACGGGGATTGTGTGTTCGCCGATGCCCGGACTTGCATATTGTTTTGCGCAGTCAACGCAGGATACCAGCTGTGTAGTGTAAACGACCCCATAATGGCAACATTGTACAGCGCGCGCTCGGCCAATCATGACCAATGGAACTTTGTGGTGTTGACTGGTATCCTGTGTTGACTGCGCAAAACAATATTCAAGTCTGGGCATCAGCGAACACGTGATTCCCGCAGCGTTAATACAACTTTTTTTAAGTCAGGAAATAGTCGTTACATTAGTAATCAAAATGGCGATTGTAACGGCAGGGTTGTCAGAGGCCCTAAAAATCATCGATTTGGAGGAAAGAAAATGATCGTGAGTACAATTGAATGCATTTTAATTTACCTTAAACACTTGGAGAAGACAGTAGGTGAATTTTGAGCAATTCTGTTGAGTCTAAGGCATTTTTTTTAACTGAGGTGTTTTAAATTCTCCTGACCGTCGCAGTTACTACATATTCCTTACTGGGGCGCTAGAACGACAGATAATGTCAAAATCTCAAAAAAGAAGTACAGCGCCCCAGTTACTGGGTCTATGATGGGATCATCAAATCAATTTTCTGTGTGTGTATTTCTGTTTTTCTATTTTTACAAGAGATGTTGCTGCCACGTGTACGCGCATACCGCAGATATTCATGAACGCGCAGACGTATCAATTTAAGGTAGCTGGTACAGATATGAAACCAACATAATTAAAAGCATAAAGCAATGTAGTGCAGTTAGTTTTCAAAGCTCATACTTGTAGTCTGGTTCTTGAAAACATGCAGAAATAGTTAATTATGTGTAAAAGATTAGGTGGCACGCAAAAATTGAACAGCCAAACAACCCTTGAACATAAGTAGAAAATATCGGTGAAAGAAAAATAACATATCATGATGATTTTTGTGTCTTTTTTCGTTAAAAGGTATTTATTAATGGTGTGAGGACCCGGTCTTCACTGTGTGGTAATGACCTTGGTTGGTGGCTGGCTGGTGTTAATGAACAGCGGCCAGCCACCAACCTGGTCATTACCACGCATTGAAGACCAGGTCCTCACACTGTTATTTCCTAATTAAATATTAAATGTTTCATGTGTTTCTATAAAGGTTGAAAGATGGCCAGTCAAGAGATTAGCAGTCCATCAAGTTTATTACTATCAGAGATATCGAAGTTTCCAAGCCAATTGGTGGCTCTCTATAACTCTGATGACTTCCAGACTCGTGTTTGTTGGTGGTTGGTTTACATACTAGCCATTCTTATGGTGTTGATTCATCTAGGATGGAAGTTATATGGGCCTGAGATATCCAAAACATTTAAACTTCAAGGTAAATGGTTTCAGTACTTTAAAAGTGATACATTTCCAATCACCGTTTTAACTTAAAAAGACTTGAATGTTGCTTTAAGTATGTTTTTCATACAATTAATTATTTCTCATTTTTAATATTATTAGTTTAGTTTCTGTGCTGTTCCCTCTGTATCACATTTGATCCCTTGTTTTCAATCCATTTTTCCATTTTATGATTACAGGTGGACAGAATACACCAACAAGACAAAGGTATGTAAGTGTCATATGTAAATTGTGTTGACAGTTTACAGATACAAAAGAGAAGTTAGGTTGTCCCAATGTAAATTATTACAAACTACTTGGTCTATTTTAAACAACTTTGATTGCTGGCCATAGGCCTAGCTAACTGTAGTACTTTTATAAAACTGAAACGTAGTGTCGTAGATGATGGTTAGTTTTTATCTGAACTAACAGGAATCAGCCCTGAGACTGTATCATCTCCATCAGCATACATGTCATACAACATAGAAACCATGGAGTGGAGTTGCAACCAAATTAGGATCTATTGTCTGTATCATGATATTCTTGTGCCAAATCTCATATAGGTGTTTACAAATTGTTCTGCTTCTGCTCACTTCATCTCTAGTAGAAAAATTGGGCACGCATAATACTTATTTCATAAACAATCAAGAAGATTTGATTGTGCATACATGTATGTGCGCATTCACAATGGATAATGGGAGACTTTTGAGACGATACAATGTAGCAGGCATCCCACAGACCGGTCCTTTTCCATTGTTCTCAGCGATGAAAACAATGGAAAAGGACCGGTCTGTGGGACGCTCGCTATCGTCTCAAAAGTCTCCCATTGAGCTTTGCTGAATGTTGTAATAAGGTTATGAAATAATGTGCTGTAAAATAATTTTGTTGTATGAAATTAGTACATGTGTGTTAAGGGATTTGTCAGTCTGATATGAAGGGCTAATCACCCATTAGATAAGTGCTTTGATGGAATAAACACTTTTTATTTTATCCTTCTCAGATCACAGGATGGTTTGCCTCCTAAAAAGTATGATAAGATAGATTAATCACCATTCCATCTTGGGAGGATGTGAGAACATCGCTGGACATGCTGGAGTTGTACCAAGGCTGAGCTCATGTTATACAGGTTGGCTGGAAGTATCAAGCATTATAATGAGAAGTTTTCTGACAACAAAGTGATAATTCTTTCAATTTAAAGACAAAGAACAGAATTGCTAAGAATCTTCACAAAAATGATTTGTTTCAGTGTGAAAGCTCACTTATTATGAAGTTAATACCAGTGCCAATCTTCCAGAGAACTATTCTTATCTGAAATACTGTGAAATAGCATTTGAAAACCCTACAAATCAGCAGCTCCTTCGTGCGATTTCCATCAAGAAAAGGCTATATGATGGTTGCTGTGTAAATACTGTTGGTTACACGCACGTATGTTCCAAGTTACACCCCTACGTTCTGACTGCTGAACGTATGTTCTGACACCCCTTTAAATCGACACCCCTTGAAATTGTTGTCGTGTATATTATAATGGTAAAAGGTATTGAAACAGGGCTGGACTAGCTTAGTTGGTAGAGCGTCTGTACGTTAAACCGGTGGTTGCAGGTTCAAATCCTGCTCCAGTAAATTTTTCTTTGTTCACTGCCTCTTCCCCTATTTTGCATCCCCTACATTTTATCTCCTTGTGATCAAGGACAATTACATTTCGTATACAATCATTATTCACCTATTAATGAAGTTGCTGGTTGGCAGTATTGTACATGTACACTGCTATTAGTGCAGTAGTATTCTCCCAGACAGGATTGGAAATTATCACACACACAATAATTGAATAGCTTCAGTTTGAAAACTCACTGACAAAGTTCATACTAGTACAAATTCTGAGAAGAAATATTTCCTTCTGAAATACTCTTAAAGCCGAGAAAATGTTATGTAAAGATCCCAAATTATCTTTACCTTATTTTGATTGCCGCAATCAAAACATCTTAACAAGCACTTATAAATGTGCACACAAATCCTGACAGCATGTATGTTTTTTAAACTAAATGAGCATCACCAAATTTGATGAAATTGGATGGTGATTTTGTTGGCAACTAGAAAATAGAAATGAATTTGCTATTCCAAAAACCAATGATGTAAAGGATGTAGTCCTACAGTGTATGTGTCTGCATGCATTTGACACTTCATCTAAAAATGAGTGTCATAGCTGAGCATTCCAGTGCACTGCTCTCAAGTTCTGGTGTTGTCAGAGTTTGGGTTCAAGTCCCGGTCATGGTACTTGTGTCCTCGGGCAAGACACCTAACCATTATTACTTGATCTTTCGGATGAAGCTTAACCCATAGGTCCCATGTTTTATGTAATGCACATAAAAGCACCCAGTACACTTATCGTTAAAAAAAGGGTTATTTGTGCCCCATTTTTTCCTGCTTTTTTTGGGGGGCATAATGGGTACCTATTGCGCTGTATCACCTTGTAAACCCTTACAATGTGCTATACAGTTAAATGGGTCAAAACTTAGCTTACCTGTCATTAAAATAATAAGTACTTTGAGATGCCTATAGACAAAGCAGTATTTAAGAACCAAGTATTATATTATTATTTTGTTAGATTCATGAGGTGTCAGATTTCACTCAGTATTAATCCTTTTTACCATCCAAGAAGGCAACTAGGCGAGTATCATTGGCTTATTTTATTACGTCAAATGATGGGTTCAGAGGTTTGCAAAGAGGCGACAGGTCACACCCTTGAGGAGCCCTGTGTTATTGTATTGTACAGATGAGGTGGTGGAGTTAAGGTTGACCTGTTGGCCTCAATTTCAAAAACAAATGGTAGATCCAAGAGACGATTGGGGGATTGATATTTAAATTGATTAGTTTTGTAACAAGAAGATGCGGCTGGATGGTATTAAAAGCGCTGGAGAAATCAAACATAATTTAAAGTACGTTCCCACATGCGCTAGATGATCATTGTCACAAACAGTGGCAACAGATAGTGGGGACGGGGGCTGGAGACCCATGCCCATGGGTGGTTGACTGGTGTGTGGTGAGTGGGCGATTGGTAGCAGGCTATGCAACCAATCCTGGCTCATTGAGGAAGGGTTGTCCAGAGGTCAGTGACCATGCCCTAGAAAGTGTTTGGACACTTGGCCATTGGACAACCCTTCCTCAATGCGCCATGATTGGTTGCATAGCCTGCTACCAATCACCCACTCACCTCACACACCAGTCAACCACCCACTCCTAGACTCGCACTAGTCCGAGCGGAACATAAGTAAACTAGAAGTAAAAAAAAAATGTGCCAAAATATTGCATTCATGTTTAATTAAGTCTTGCCTGCAAATCATTTCTTTGTAAACAAATAAATGAGACATATTGTGATTTGAATAGAGTTGATTTATTTTACTGTTCCGTAAATTTATATCCATACGTACAAACTTAATTCCTGTATCAAAATTAATACTTGTATCATGTACATTTGTACATACCCACAAAACATTCAGTAGTAATTATTTCTTTATACAAACTAGATGGTTCATGAGGTGCTAAGTGTATTAATATAAATGTTGTTGATTTGATCGACTTAAGTTCAAGAAATATTTAAATAAACATTGATGTTATGAAAAATTGAGAAATTAATCAATATAATGTGATTTTAATATACTAATAAAACACTTGATTTTGATAGAAGAATGAGAAGTCATAATTAATTCTTTATAAAATAAAAGTTGATTCATAATATTTTGCAAAGTGTACTCAATATAATTTTTAATTTAATTGGCTCGTAGCCATTAAGAAATATATACCTTAAATAAACCCATGGATGTTTTGAAAATAAACAATTACAATGTGATTTCTGCATTGAAACTGTTCATGCATGCATAGAGCAATGATGGAAGTATGTGAAATGTGTGGTTTATTCTGGAGGAATGGGAAGACAATAAAAATGATCTCTATTTGATTTCTCAGTTTATTTAATCTGTTAACAGATAATATTGTAATCTTCTTTGTCCAGAAATACAAACTAAGTTGTCAGTGGGAGCTGTGAAAGGAGTCTGGTTTCATTCCCAGCTTTAATTAGAATATGGAAGAATAAAGCTTTATGTACACGTTCATGTACACGTCATGCATAAAATTTATTATTAATAACAACTAGATCTCAAAAGTAATGCTCACTTTCAATGTAAAATCGGCTTGAAGTTATTGGCACCATTAAGTCACTGAACATTTCATGTGTTACCAAACATCATAAATAGATTAACCCAACCTAATATTTCAGAGTTCACAGATCATTTTCTTGAAAATAAAACATTTCTGTATTAATACTGCATTTTGGGTTCTGGAGGAATCACAAGTAAGACTTGAATATCCATCACATTTGTTCCTGTCAAGCCAGTGACCAACAAATCCTTCCCTCTGTTTGCTTGACAATAAAATGAATAAGAATCATTGTTCCTCAAAAACTGTTCAGCCTCAATGCCTGATGAAGTGGCTAGCATTACTTGATGGGGGTCAGCCAATGCTCCTGCAGCATCAGTTGGACCATCTTGACCATCTGTACCCCCACTCAGGAACACAACTTTGAAGCCTTCTTGTACAAGATTCTGGAAATCTGATTGTTTGTTCATCTCAATGGCAGCAGCTAATGACATTTCTTGGTTCCTACCACCTTTACCCTGACCAACAACTTTTACAGTGGTCTCCCCTGCTCCAATCAAACATATCGGTTTATTTTGTTTGGAGGCATTTTCAACCAGAGTTTGAATCTTTGTTTCAGCATCAAGTCCATACAAAGCAATGAAGTTTTCATCGATGTGTTTGAAACCTGAGTCGCTTTGGGTAAGCTTTGCTTTATACAGGCAAAATATGTATTCAGCAATCTTGACAAACCAATCTCCTAGATTTCTTGCCTCGCCAGACAGTTCATTAGAAAGCAATAAAGTCTCAAAACCTAAATCCTGGGCATACCTTTTTGCTTCTTTAGTTGCAAGTTGGTTATTACCTATGGCAACATTCAATACATGATCTTGTGATGATGCTTTGTTCTCAATGGCTGACCCCGTGGCAACCTTTCCTTGCAAGAATTTGAGAACACTTTCAGGGATTGAGGTGGTGGCTCCAAGATGAGAAATGATATCCAAGCAGTCTTGAGGTGTTGAGTTGTCCATTATTGTTGGTCCACTTGCTATCATGTCAAGTTGGTTCCCTATAATGTCGGACAAAATCAGACTCACCACCTGAAATGTATAGACAACAGAACAGAATTGAAGAGCCAGCACCCAAGCTTGTTCTATCTGGTTACCAGCCTTTTGTACTGTAGGCAGGTAGGATTTGAAATACAGATATGTCCCCATAAAGAAATTACAGACCATATATTCAACATATGATCCATAAAAAGTATAAAAATAAACAAAAGTAGGGTTGTGATCGTATCAATTCACAGGCATCACTAAATCCTTCAATCTTGTTTGCAGTTTTTAAAGGTGGTATGAAGGCATGGTTACATTGAGATTTTTGTCAAAAGTTATTATAGATTATTTGTTTAAATTTGGTAATTGCCATTAGTCAATCGAATTGTACACCACTAGAACTACTATATTAACTATTTATTTGTCATGCACTGTCTTTTGAGTTGTGTTCTACGACCGAGTCTGTATTCATTGAGGCTAAAATAAAGATATTGAACTATAATCCACTGCCGTTTTCAGTACAATAACAAGCAGCTGTATGTAAACTGATAACACCATGAAGCAAATGTGGAAAACCTAAAACTGTTGATCTTGTTTTGCCCCACTATTTAAATAGAATGTTAATCAAACAATTGTTGGATCCCTTTTGTCTCTGACATCCACAAATCATCACCTGGGCTGGGTAGGCTACCTGTGCCAGCCCACCACCTTTCAATTTAGACATGTGTTTTCTGATGGTGTTGAGTTGAGCGATTGAACACCCCTTCATAGCTAAAGCCTTGGATACATCATAGATATCTTGCAAGGTTAATGGTGGTATGGGTGCTGGAAGCAAAGCCGAGCCACCACCTAAAAACAAATGACAACAATTAAAAATCACAAGTTGTTATGGTGCAACTAACAAAGGACTTCAGGTAAGAGCCTCAGACTGCTTTACATAATAAAGTTAAGTTATAAGCTTAAAAGTATAAAGTCAAAAGCCCATAAAACAAGTCATTACAAAACAACAACAAATGAAAAGTTATTGGTACTAGAACCTTCAGCATATATTTCATATTAGTTTCTTTCTCATTCTAAATTATGGCACCATGTGCATAAAACAGTTTCTATTAAGTGACTTATTATCTGATAGAAACAACATGTTCTAAATGTGCATTTAGAATACTTAACTCTCCTAATCTTGGTAACATTTTCCAGTGAGTACACCAACCATTCAACTACACAGGTAGTGAATTGTGATACAAGTACTGGGGTGGGGAAGCATGTTTTTACCCTATCATAATTATTGCAGGGCTGTTGTGCATCTATCATTTCTAACCATGAGGATGATATTGACTTGTCCTACAGTACAAGGGTTCAAGATTCTCTCAAGATATAACAAGTAAGACTCTTTTCATAGACTGTGGTGTTCAAGTTCATCACACTGTCACATTTTTGTTTTGAAAAGTCATTTTGGGAATTTAATATTCTCACCAGATACCAAGGCAATCATTAGGTCATCCTTGCCGAGATCCGATGCCAGCTGGGTTATCTTTTCTGCTGCTCTCTGTGAATCGTCATCTGGTAAGTTGTTTTTAGCTCCCTCCATTATCACTACCTTGGAGTCCCTGGATGGTAACATATCACTGAAAATAACCAAGTACAGCTTTATCATATCCTTTATGTGATGGTTTAGTTTAAGTGTTAAAGTATGAATTTCATTCAACACAACAAATTAAAAATGGTTACAAAACTGCTACCGGTATACGAAAAATACAGCGAACTGCATTTTGCTACACGTAAATGGACATATTTTGTTTATCTCCAGTGGAACGTCACAAGCCGTACATCAAAACAGCTCTCTCATCAAAGACTTATGGTGGCCGCCACTGCAGAATACTCTTTCTCCAAAAAACGATCGGTAAGTTTTAAGGAATCACTGTTAACCTGAGTAATAGACTGATTGCCCTCTCCAAGTCACGCCTTAGGGCTTCGCACTACACAGGCTCCACTACTTCACCATTTGCTGCTTGACAAGTTTCATGTCCCCATAATGGTTCCCACTGTCTGATCCTTGGCTACACTAACTTTCATTATGTCAAGGACTTCCATATAGCACTAGTGAACTGATAAAAACAAGAGGAGCGATGCCAGTTAGTCATTAGACTGACCTGAATCCACAGAGGACTAGACAGCAGTCAGATACTGAAAATACAGATTGCACAATGTGCTTACATACTGACCTTCGTCCAGACCTAGTGAGTGCATCCTGTATACTGTGAGGTACACTAGCAACTCCATGTTGTACATGGTCCCCTAGAATGGCTTCCACTGCCCCTACCATACCAATCACAGCCTTGCCAAATCCTACTATGTACACATTGTGGTCCACCTGGAGAATGAGGAGCAGAACTGTGCTGTAAAGTCTTTATACATTGTGGACTGTCTTAAAGACAAGCAATTTCAAGTCCTAACATTTTGGATTACCAACCCCATGTAATGATGACTATTTGGTGCACCACTCTTACTCCATAATAAATTATTTGCTAAATGGCCAAGGTCAAATAAGAGAAGTTTCTGAATAAATTAATTTAAAAACCCAAGTAAATGCACAAAACCTTACATTATTTACTCTTAATTTCCAAAATTAATCCAAACTCTTTATCTCAAGATTTCTTTTCAAGGTCATAATGTATGTGATCTGACATTATTCAGAATCACGCTTGTCATCTCTTACTGGGGAATTTTTCCTTGGAGGTCCTTAAATTGTCAAGTAGGCATACTGAGCCTAGTTGAGGATTCAATCACTGCACAAGGAGAGCATGCTCTTTTATCTGAACCCACTCTTGCACTGCCATAATATATTTAGAGAACTCTTGTGGAAGCAAGTCGGTATCTATGTATCATTTCTAGATAATGTTTTATCAGCTCTGGTTTATCTGAACATTATTACTTGCTGTCTAATTTCAGCCAGCTTTGAATGCAGATCTTTCTTAATATTAAATACCTTGTACTGCTTCTCATTCACCCTGAGACAGTTGCCATTGCAATTTAGTGTCTTGGAAACCAAACGATGTGGCAATACCGCTTCAACTCCTGCTGCAAATATGTTCCTTGCATCTTGCTTCAGTTTTTCCATTTGGGCATCCTGTGAAGATACATACTTGATAAGTTGACGTGGTGCCTATAAAAATGTTCAGAATTGGTGCACACAATTTATTGAAAGTTCTTCTTTGTTGACTCAATTAAATTTTTTCACTCTTTTCACCTAGTAAATAACTAAGGGTGATAAAAAAAAAGTTACCATTGCTGACTGCTGGTTATTTGTAGACAGGGAACAACTGTGACCAAGATGCTTCAAGTCAAATTGGTTGAATATACGAAAAATCCTTCTGTCCAGATTGTGTCCACAGGAAACTAACCGCCGTGACATCATGACTCTATAAAAGTTCATTGTGAAAAATCCTGAGGAAATTCACTGTACTCTTTTGTAAATGTCTCAGGGTTCTGAGCGGGGGCACTGGTACAGTGCTTAAACACATCGGTATATTGGTTAAAAACAATCATTTGTCTTACCAACACCCCATGTCACCATGAGACTGTGATTCTTTTTGGATATTTAGGTGTTCCCGGAGATCTTTAATTCTACACACTTAATCAATTCATATCAATCAAGTGGTGTACATTTTGTCTGTAGTAAGAACTTTAAGAAGTGTAACTTATATTTTTTAAGACATTAAAAAGAGTATTGATATCACAACAAATTTCGCATGCTATAAAATTTAGTATATAACCTTTCTCCACCGGATGTCCGTCACTGGGGATTGCCAGGTAGGTATTTCTCATTATGATCAGATGATACGTCTTTGGACTTTGCATTAATAAAAAATACAACATAACAATATCTTTGGGGGGCGGCGGTCGGTGTTATATCACTGGCCTAAGTGAGACTATTGAGGGCGCTAGTGTAAATAGTACCCTTGATCGACGATGTGTAATGCATGAGACGAGTACGACGTAGTATTACAGTATAGTAGCCAGTACAGTAGAACAAAGTAGTACTACTACTAGTAGTACTACAGTAGTGTCGGCTGTTATTACATTAATGAGTGGCTCGTTAGAAAAGTTTTAGCTCGAAGGACCCATAAATTGACATTGGTAAGTATTCTGTTACTTGTTTGTTAGTTGCACCATGGAGGTAGGAAATACATGAGGAATACATTATTCCTTTCTTCATGATGGTGCGCCAATTATAACCTTCGATCCTCCTCCCCTACGACGTTCGATTCGACGTAGCGTGCCGTCCGTAGTGTGACTATACTCCCTAGGACTTGGGGTTTCTGCACAGTACAGGGAGATGATGATGAAGTACGAAGGATAGACCCTAGTCCCTGGTGCGCTCTTTGACTTCGACGGTCAACCTGTTTTCATCTTCATCTTCATCATCATCTCCATCATCATCTCCATTGATTTAATCAGTAAATTATCTTCCGATACATCACACTAAGTTACTTACGCGCTTCTTGTGGTGGATGAGCTTGGCCTTAGGATCCTTGTCTTAATAGGCCTAGAAATAGTTCTTAAGTGTGTGATGTTGTAGACTGGATTTAAAGCTGCCATGCTGGTGCTGCCTACTATAGGGTACTATCATGACTATGCTGGCTGGAAGTGCATTCCAATCAATGATGGTGGAGATGAAGAATGAGTCTTTTAAACTCAAGCTTTGTGATTGAGTTGTCCAAACTTCTGATTGTGGCCCCTAGATTCCCGGGTTTGAGGTTGTACATGACTGGTGAAGTGGAATATCGACTAACCCATTCTGCATCTTGTAATCCATCCATCCCTAGCTTTTGGCGGCGTCTTCTGGTTGGCAAGGTGTCCCATTTTAATTCCCCTAGGATTTTAGATACTGTGCCGTCTTCTCTTGAGTATTCGCTCTTAGTCTTACAAAAACAAGTGTTTGTCGTTGAACATGCTTTAAAGACCTGATGTTTTTTTTAATGGACGAGTCCCAAGCAGTAGAGGCAGACTCAAGAAGACGACGAACCATACTCTGGTAAGCAGTCACCTTTACATCTTCACCGCAGCTCCAGAGGTATCTTCTGATGACATTTGGGACTCTCTCGTGCCTTTTTGATTGTCTCCTGGACCTGGATGTGGGTATCCCAGCTAAGGGTGTTTGAGACATGAACTCCTAGGTGCAATGAAGAGGAGACATTCTCCAGTGTGTGACTACAGAATGTATATTCATGGTGAGGACGATTCCTTTTACCAATAGTCATTGTGTTACATTTTGAAGGGTTGAAATTCATTAGCAATGTGTCTTGCCAGGATTCGTAAATATTCAAGTCTTTTTGCCGTATGCTCAAGTCCTCAGTAGATAATATCGGAGTATACAACAAGCAGTCATCTGCAAAAAGCCTAATCTGTGAAGTTACTTTGTTGGGCAGGTCATTGATGTAAAGCAGGAACGAAAGTGGCCATGTGACTGTTCCCTGAGGTACACCAGATGTTACTAATGATTGGCCATTCACCACAACTTGCTGGCTACGACCGAACAGAAAATTTTTAACCCATGTTGAGATTTCCCCACGAAGTCAATAATATTCTAGCTTGGATATGAGGTGACAATGTGGTACCTCATCAAAGGCTTTTGAGAAATCAAGTGGAATCAAGAGGAATACCATCTGGTCCATGAGCCTTTGTTGGATTGAGTCCATGAAGAAGTTTTTCCACCCCCTCGCTGGTTTTATGCAAATGATTTATAGCCTCGAATGAGCTGGTTCCCAAAGAAGGAAGTTCACCATCTGGTTCATCTGTAAAGACACTCTGGAACTGGTTGTTGAGAATATTAGCTTTCTCCTTATCACTACTCACGACCTTGCCATCCTTTTCCAAGTCGGCTATATCAGAGTACTCCTGACGAAGCTTCTTGATATAGGACCAGAAATGTTGGATTGTATTTGATCGCTGAACCAAGAGTGTCACCAATGTAGGTTGAGCGAGCGTGCTTGAGATGTTTGTGGACTTGTCTTCTTGCTGAGCGGAATGCCCCCCAGTCAGATTGTTTACCAGTCCTCTTTGCTTTATTGTAAAGGTCTACGCTTCTTCTTCTTTCGTATGAGTTAGTAGTGTTGTATGTCCATCAGGCTGTTTCTCTAAGTTGGGTAAGCCAGTTGATTTGTGCATCATTTGGGCTTGATAGGTCAGTCATTCCATCAGGGGGTTGAAGGTCAGGGCAATTGTAGACAATATGATCTGCCGTCTGCTCATCTGCACCGCAAGTGCATGCCGGTGAGTCTCGAAGTTTCCAGCGATGCATATTGGCGCTGAATCTGCCAACCCCAGTTCGCAGCCGATTGAGTGTTACCCACTCCCTCCGAGGTAGTTCAGAGCCAGCAGGAGCTTTGATGCCAGGGGGAACAGTAAACTGCTGTGGACGAATTGTCTCTTGCCAGCTCTTTTCCCACTCCTGAATGAGGCTGAAATCCAATCTGCTGAGGGCGGCTGCATGACGGGAGAAAGGTCGACGAGATCGGAGGCGTTGACGACCTAGGTCCTGGGATTCTCTTGTTATCTTGTGCAAGGGGTGGTCCTCATCAACCAAGGATTTGGTTGCTAGCCTGTCTGTCAGATGCTCGCGGCGTAGACTTGGTGGTGCAATTCCAGCAAGGACTGGAAGGAGATCTGTTGGTGTAGGCCGGAGACATCCAGTGATGAGCCGCATGGTGTCATTCAGTGCACGGTCCAGCTTTTTGGTGTGAGTGCTCCTACACCACGCTTGAGTAGCATATTCAGCTGAGCTGTAGACCAGGGCTAGAGCTCCCGTGCGGAGGGTGGATGTTGATGCACCCCATGATGTCCCAGCTAAGCGACGCAACAAGTTGTTCCTGGCTGAGACCTTTGCCCGCAGGGATTCGAGGTGTTGTTTGTACGTCAGTTGTCTGTCCAGTTTAACTCCAAGGTATGTTGGATGGGGGTTGTTCGGTAGGGGTGTGCCGTCGTGAACAACAGACAACTGTCGATTGGCTTCTTTTGTGTTGAGATGAAATGCTGTTGCTGTGGTCTTGGCAACACTCAGCTTTAGTCTCCACATCTTCAGGTAGTCAGCGAGCAACTTCATGTCAGCAGTAAGTACTTTCTCAACTTTGGTCCAGTTTCTATCTGAATAAAGGAGTGCCAGATCATCTGCGTAGCCATACTGCGTTGATGCTGTGCAAGGTAGGTCACTGATGTAGATGTTGAAGAGCATGGGAGACAACACTGAGCCCTGGGGCACCCCATTCCGTAGACGACGTGGTCGGCTAGTTTGTCCGTCGCTGGTCTTGATTACAAAGCTGCGGTTTGCAAGGATTGTTGCAAGAAACCGCACTAAGTGACAATCAGGGATGATGCGGAGAAGTTTCAGAATCAAACCATGATGCCATACAGTGTCATATGCCGCAGTTAGATCCACTAGGACAAGGCCTGCCTTGTTGCACTTTTCAAAGCTCTCTTCGATATCATTCGTTAGCTTGACAATCTGATGGGCAGTACATCGACCGTGACGGAAGCCTGCTTGCTCATCTGGAAGTTGGGGATCAACCACTGGATTGAGTCGGGCCAGGAGGAGCCTTTCGAGAAGCTTGAATGGCACACACAAGAGTGAGATAGGTCTGTAGCTCTTGGGATTATCTGCAGGCTTGTTGGGTTTCAGCAGGGCGACAACAGAAGATTTCCTCCAGATCTTCGGTATCCGCAGTCCAGTGAGGCAAGTCGAGTAAAAAGCACAGAGCCAGTCCTGGCTCTTGGGACCACAGTGCTTGAGAAATTCTGGGAAGATGTTGTCTGGACCCTGAGCTTTCCCACGTTTCAATTGGGAGAGAACTAGTGTGAGCTCAGCAGAAGTGAACGGTTTGGAGAGGAAACCATCTACCCCTGGAGCATTCCAGAGCCTTGTAGTTTCCTGTTTGACAGTGCGGGCATGGTCTTTGTCTGGGTTGTCGAAGTTGCCGTTGGCAAGCAGCTGATGTGCGATGGAGTTTGCTGTGACAGGGCAGTGCTTCGGACGGGAACTGCGGCCGGTGAGACGGTTGAGGGTCATCCAAGCCAGCCTGCTTGAGTGGGTGAAATCAATACCTTGTACTGTCTCTTCCCAGCGTTCCCTTCGTTTCTTATCTAGGCAGTCTGTCAGCTCTGCAGCCAAGGTGGCACTTTCTCTATCACTGTCAGAATGAATAAATGCATTGTAACAGTTATCACACTCTTCATCCCAAGCCGGTATGTAGCAGCGACGAAATCCTCGAGGGACAGCACGCTTGGCTGAGTTGATTAGAAGTTTACAGAAGGCCGAGTAGGCTCTGTCCAAGTTCCCGGAAGTAGGAAGAGGGAGGGTGTCTGTCCCAGATTCAACCAGTTCACTGAACTGATTCCAGTTAGCCTTTCTGAAGTTCCACCTCTTTACAGGTCTGGAAAAGATTGGTTCAATAGGGTTATCCGGGGTGATCAGAGATGGTCTGTGCTGTGACTTGGGGAAAGGGTCCAGGACTGAACGGTGCGGGGACGGACCATTCAGGTTGACAAAGGCCAGGTCAGGGTTGGTTGTTGTGTTCCAACGGCCGGAGCGAAAGCTGTCGGGCTCTTTCGAGTCATACAGGAGGTGGACACCACAGGCCGAGGCCCAATCCTCAAGAGTAGAACCATCAAGGGTAGTTGTCCGGTAACCCCATGTCGTACTCTGGCAATTGAAATCTCCAAGGTCTACGCTGTTTCTTCTTTACTTCCCTCCTCAGGGTTCTGTTAAACTAAGGCAGGTTAAAACGACTGGATGTCATATGAGTAGGGATAATTTTGTCCATAATCTCAAGAATACCTGTTTTTATTGTTGTCCACTTGTCACTAGCACACATCCCCACAGTAGTCTCAAAGTAGTCTGAAGCCAAGTTTTCAAGTTCTTTCTGAATGAATGCTAACCTCCTCCACTTTCCTCCAAAGATAAACTTTCCTTTTGACAGGATGCTTTCTTGAAGGAGCAGCTTTCAGGTTGACAATCGCAGAGATGATCTGCTACCATCAGTAACTTGGATCTCTCCAATGATGTCAGAATTGTTTGTAAAAACCAGATCTAATATGTTATCTGCGCCTCCCTGATCAGCCCTTGTTGAGTGCATGACATGTACCTCCATCTCTTCAACCATACAAATCAGTTTCTCAGCTGCTTTCATACTGTAGCTACTTTTTGGCGTAACAAAATAATTCCCCCAGCTGATGATAGGCAAATTGAAGTCACCAGTGAGAACAACATCATGGGAATTGATCTTGTAGCCCATTTTGATGAAACAACTGTGTAATTTGTCCACCATATCACCAGTAGTTCTTATTTTGGTGAACGATAAAAAACTCCAGTCAGAATATGTCTTCTTCAGAAGGCATTCAGTGTCAAGATCACTGCAAACTGTAGTGGTCAGGTCACCAATGACTGCTTGAAAAACTCCACCTCCAGTAGTTTCAGTAGCACGGTCCTTACGAGAAACAGAATAGTTCTCTGGAAAAATTTCTGAACTTTTGATGCTATGGTCCAGCCACGACGCAGTGCCACAGATAAAATCAGGCTTTACAGTATCAAAGCCGCAATATCAGCTTGCCTATTTTTTACACTTTGACAGTTAACAAGGATCAATTTAATCCCACTACGAGTCAGTGGTTTACGCTTGGTCTTTTTGGTCTTGGTTTTCTGATGCTTGGTAGACTGCTCCTGAGGAGTGGAAACATTGATTATATTGTCAGTATCATCCTCATTAGGTCCTATTACATGAGCAATCATATCCAAGATGTCAAATGGATTTGGCGTTGATAGTCATTTTTATCACTAAAGAATGAGTCTGAAAAGTTGAGCACTGATTTTCGATCACCAAAATGTTGCTTTCTGTTTACAGGGCGAGATACACAGGGACCAGTACCTCTATTCTGGAATCCACAATCTGTGCTATCATCAGGCTTTAACACGTTGAGAATAAAGTTTTCAGTCGATAGTGACACCCAAAAGTTTACAATTTTGGTGCAAGTCTAAATTTCAGTATAAATCTGGGGTGCTGTACTCCTTTTTTGAAATGTTGACTTGGACTGTCTATGGATGTACATGTAGAAATTAATATTTACTCCATGGACTGTCGTACTACATGTACTACTACCGCCCCAGGAAGTATCTAGGTATTAATGCCATGGCTGTGATGAGGCCATTTGCTATGATTTTGTTGTGTCACGAATGCCCTGTTCCACAAAAATTCCCAATTGACTACAAAGACACTTAACAAAATAGCTGGAAATTGCCTACTGGCTTCTGAAGGTATCAAAGATGAAATAACCGGTATTTGATTGTACTTTCACGATCATATTTTGTCCTCCAAATCGATGTTTTTAGGGCCGAAATCAATGTCCGCCATGCAACCGTCAGATTCAGTTTAATTCTGTATGAGACACTTTGCCGGCAAAATATCCACAATCTTTTTTTTTGCCATTTTGTCAGCCTAGTTCAGTTGCTAGTTAAGTTAGGCCCTACTAGTCCTAGCTAGCCCACCTTGGGCTGTATGGCTCTGTGTATGGCATGTGAATTCAGTGAACATCATACATGTAGCTGCTGACGATATTTAAACTTCTAATCGCCAGCTGAGAGGTTCTCCATAAAATTGCACCAAAATGAGCCAGCACTAAACTGTTTTAATGTACTCACCACAATCATGTTATGCTATGGGTACGAGAGCATTGGGGAAAATTTCAGCCCCCAAAAAAGAGCCTTTGAGCTCTCATTCCACAGGTCATCACTTGATGCTAGCCTATGTGGGCTTAGGGTCAAGAATCAGAGGTGTATTGGCTCTATATTATTAATGGGGCTAGGGTAGGGGGTGGGTTGTTGGTGACTATGATGAGAATGATGATAAAAGGGGGTAATAATTGCCAAACAAGGTGGGGCTACTACATTTAGCCAGAGCCTTAGATCAGCTCGTTTGGGGGCAGCATTCAAATGGTCACTGTCAGTGTCAGCCTCCATGCTGTACGTCAGTGATCAGATTTGCATGGTTTTACTTACAACAGGATATCATGTGTACCAATGTGACATTGCTGAGTATGCTATTGAAAAACCTAGGCTCTTACATGATGATATCATCAAACCTACATTCAGAAAGATGATACACATCTCTGATATTTGATATGTGTATACAAACTAAATCCTAATTGTGTACCATATGTCACTGTCAAACAATATTTTCTAAATTAAAACTTCCAGTTTGGACAGGAAGGAAAAGGTAAAAATGGGTTTATGTTTGTGTATGACAAGTTAGATGAGTAACGACCTTCAATAGCCCTATGTCACAAAGATCCAGTCATGCATCTTCTCAGCTCATCAGCTGATTTCCTCATTTCTGGTTTCTCAGCTGTGCCATTAAAAATTGAAAAACATAGTACAAAGTCTTGCTGTGCCTGGTACTTTTGTCTGTTTTTGACAAACCGCAGTTGCATGCCTGAAGATCAGAAATTGATCTGTTTTGGTTCAGGAGTAATGAAGTTTTAAACTTTTTCAATACTAATCTTTGATTTATATATAGTGTAACTTTATTCCTGATAATGTCATGAAAATGTAATATAAGTTGTTTTAGAGACTAAGTTAACTTACAAGCTTCAATATGGTACAATGTTTGCGATTTGTTCTTTCTGGTAACGCTAAGAAGGCACCTGTTATACTGGGTCGGAACTGCTAAATGATACTTCATGCAGTTTTCTTCTAACCTACAATTTTGTGTGGATGTATCATCAATTAAAACCAAATTTAAATTGCATTAGTCAAATGAAGTAGTCATGGTAGTGCACTTTGAACAGTTTTATAGAAGAATTTTGCAATGTCCTGTCCATTCACTTTAGGGTGCTGTTTGTTTAGTTCAACAAAATGTTGACAAAGATTGATCCAATTGTGACCTTTCCCCATTGTCTTCAACATGAACAAGACTAACCACAGTTTTTTTTAAATCCTAAGTCAAAACAAATCCGGATGTTTATCAGATGATCAGATAATAGTGACCAAGTATTGTTCAGAAGTTTAGTTATCAATTAGGTCAGAGGAGGCTAGTTTGAAGCATGCTGGAAGGTTGAAGTCCACTTATGAGAAAGGCCCTGTTGTGTATGAACAATTAAATGATAAGTTTAGATTACTGTTTACACCCTGATGGAATCTTCTGTTATTAATGTTTTGCTTGGACTGGCTCCAGTTTAGCAAGCAGTATTAAATTTGTCATAGTGATGAATTCATGAAAAATAATACTTATTTCAGGACTGCTTTTTCTCAGTCACAAGGCTGCATTTTGAGTTTTGCTTTTAGCTAATTTTTCATTATTATAATTATGAAGGCAGAAATTTTATCCCATGAAAAAAGTTACTAAAACATGATCAAACTGCATTTGTTTTTTTAAACAGTTATTTACAATATATGCAGTTTCCTGACTTTTTATTTAGCAGATGTAAGAATTGACAGTAATCTGCCTAGAATCAACCCGCAGTCTGAAAGATTACTGACTGACACTTCAGAGGAACGACTCTCAAGACAATAATTTCTACAAAAGAACTAGGAGTTGGTGCTGCTTGTCAGGATGCATACATTATTTAAGCTTGCCTTAGTACCACCGTGCATGTGCATTGGTCTCATGATGCTGCCATTCATTTTCTTCTTCTCACCGGTGATTTTTTCTATTGTGGGAATCATATTCTTACGTCCGGACATTGTGTTTGTACTGTACACACGGTAAGTACTTTTTTACACCCACTGTTGGGTTGCTGAGTATTGTAAGCCATTATAAGAAAATTATTTGTCTTTTTCTTTTAAAATAAACACCTTCACCAACATATTTTGCATAAAACATACATTATACCAAACTAAGTAACCAAAAATAACTGAATAAAATCCAGGAAATTCAAAGAAGATGTCAGATGTCCAGGAACTGTTCTTACTTTAAACCATCTTTCCTTTATGCTTCCCACCAGACATTCATGTTTTATTTCAAGCCTGGTTTAAAACCCCCCATGCAAAAATACCTAGTCTGCTATTCTTGTTATTGTGTAGGGTGAGGGGGGGGGGGGGGGGGGGCTCAATTTCAATGAAAATCATTCCTTTTTATGAAACCTTAAGTTTGCATGACTTGGGGATGAAATTGCAGGAAAACACATTATATGTACACTCAAGTGTTGGTGGTTCCAATCAGTGTAGGCTGCTTGGAAAGTTTCAGATTGAGTTGAGCTTTTGAGGACTTAATAGGCGTATAACTGCTCCTTAGAACAGCTTACCATCGGTTGCAGGGAGTCTATAATGATACTGGGATAGTCTTGAATCTGGTCATGTTAAGTAATGTAAACAAAATTGAAGTGTAATGTGCATACTCTTGCGTGTTTCCTTCTTTCTCTTTCTACAGTTTTAAAATGTGGCATATTGGTTTTCGAACAAGTTCTGTCACTGTTGGCAACTACACCTTTAGCTATGCCGAGAGGGGTAAACCAGACCTCTCTAAACCATCGATGCTATTCTTGCATGGCTTCTCTGCTGCTAAAGACATGTGGTGGCCATTTGTGAAGGTAAACACTGATACGAAGGACAGAACTTAAACTGGCTGAATTTAAATGTGTTGTCAGGTTGTAAAGGAATTAGATACCGGTATCAACAAAAGATGTGGTGTTTAGTTGTGCCAAATGCCATAACAGTTCAGGATGTTGAAGCCTGCGATAGGGAAGGCTCGGGGGCTGGGAGATAAATTGAATTCCCATGTGGGTGATGTTCTTTGGTGCTACACTTGTGCAAAGCTTGTAATTGCAGAAGCAACATGATGTTATGACATTTATAACATACTTCTAGTCCTCCTGTAGAACATTTTTCAACTGGAATATGCAACTGTCCACCATTGACCAGCAACGTGGAGTTTGTGACTTTTTCTCTGTCAGTGGCAGAAAAAATACAGACTGTACACAAAATTTAATTTAAGTAAAAGCAGGTATTAAGAGTTTTTTGTTGCGGTAATGCTGTTGTCTTGACAGTTTGTGGTTTATGGGTTTTGGGGTTTTTTCCCCCATGATTTTCTCTTAATGTACAGTCGAAAACCAAACTTCTCTGTTGTTGTTTTTTTCCCAATCAATTTTTTAAAATGGATAACATAAATTTGTTCAAAGATTAAATTATTCACACCCTGTTTTTTCCACAAACACGCTATACAGCTTAACTGTTGAATAATATGTCATTTACTGAGCCAAACTGGTTACGCCTACGTATCTTCGGTGATTTTGTGATGTTCATTAGGTTCTTTTGCTGGTTGCAGCAATCAAAAAAGGAACAGTGACTTCAGGGGGTCTCCTCGACTCCAAATGTATTTTAGATGGCATTGTTAGTCCGACTGGAATAAACATTATTTTCTGTGAGCTTTAGAACACAACAAATCAGTTTTGTTATATTTTGTCTGCATTAAGTTGCCAGACTATAGCTCTTGCTGTCTATAAGCAAGTCCTATATTCAGAGTGACAAGAAGCATCAATTAATAACATGAATAAGGGTTGTTCCATTTAGGGTAGGGGAAGATAAAAATAAAGTTGCGCCATTAACATGATTAATCTTCAACTCACAACTTGATTTGCATTGAAGTACATGTAGCTATTTCCAGGTCCACCATTTTCATTCACTTGATAATTGAGTTTGACACGGCAAAAGGCAATTGTTTAGTGCAGGCCATATATTAATTCATAATCAAATTCTTGGGACTATCTATACATTTAAATCAGTTTTTATCTGAGTAGCTTCCTAGCAAAATTGCCTGTTCTGCATTTATGCAGGTAGTGTAGCCATTACTTTGGCTGGAGATTCATTCTGTCTTGAGATTGTCTTGAAACAATTGACCCTTCAAAAATTTCATACTGAAATTGCCTCTGATTTTTAATAAAATTGCTACAGAATCTGCCGAGTGATTGGCACATAATGGTAGTGGATATGCCCGGACATGGTCACACTACTCGGAAGATGAGTGATAGCTTTTCATTTGCTGCTCAAGCTGCTAGAATTAGACAGGTACGTACATGGATAGCCTGTAATATGTGGAGGTTTGTTACTAAGGTTACTGTCACAAGCTGCTAGAGTTACAAAATATAGACAGGTACGTGAACAATGATATAAAACATTATTGGAGAAAAAAATAAACAATGTATAAACAATGTTTTTTTGTTTTGTTATTAAGTCCTCTAATGAAGACTGGCAGGAGGCTGGTCGAAATGTTATAGAAAACCCATGAATGGCTACTACAGCAGTAGTATACGTCAGTGGTTAGCCGTTAGTCAAAAGAGAAATTTCACGATTTGCTGTCGTCACTAAGAAACTAATATGGCGAGTCTGAGTTCCAAGTCCAAGTTCACATAGTTGAGTCTGAGGCCGAGTCATTGACCATCAGGACTCCAGTCCATGTCAAAGTCATCAAAAATGTTACTTAGTCAAAGATTCACAAGTCATCCAACATTAATGATTCCTTGAAATCATTAACATCGGACAAATCTATAAATTTAATTATAAATACATTTTGACCCAATGTATTCATGGTAAAGAACTGACTTGACCACTTGTAGATAAAGTTACTCCTACAGTTCGCACAATCATCACCATAGGTTTACAACTACATTTTGAAGCTCATCAGATTAACACATTCAAAGAACTTTACTCAACTGGATTGGGTGACCATTAAACCTCTAAATATCAATGTTAATAAATGTTGACGATTGCTTTTATCGACTCTTGATACTTAATTTTAGTTCACGCAGGCAGTTGGTATGCGCAAAAGGCCATTCCATATGGTTGGTATATCAATGGGAGGTGGTGTAGCAGGAATCTATGCAGCTAAATATTCAGAAGACCTAGAAAGACTCACCATGCTGTGTCCAGCAGGTTAGTTGTTTTTCTCATGATGTGAAGATGTAGATGGTCATTGTAAATATTTGTGATTATGCTTTTATCCCAGTTAGAAGTCTCTTGTTTAACCCTTATGCATCCAAGTAGGAAACAATACCTTCTTAACTGATGTAATTATTGAATCAGAGATAAATAACTCTCCTGAGGTCTGCAGGAAATAAACACACAGGTACTTCAGTTGGCATTTGAACGTAACCATCTGTATTATAGAGTAGATGTCTTAACCACCAGACCACCACCAGATAAGAGGTCAGTTCGAATCCTCTATTAAGCAGTATGAAAGTCTGCAACCAAGTTTTTTGATCTAATGATTGTACTGTGAGTTGTTATACCATCGGTTCTTTTCAGAACCACACCAACTCATGAGAGATAATTACATGGTGTCTCCGCAAAAACTTACTACATGTAGATTGTATTCCCACTATGCAAAGTTTCAAATCTTACTTATTGTTCTGGGGATGATGAAAAACAGGATTTTTAGTTTAATTACTTCAGCCATACTGTTGCATTTTAATGTTCATTGGCTAGTTTGAGTATTTGTTACATGAGTGCAGCATGGTTGGCTTTTCTTCAATTTTGTTAACTGAGATTTGTACATTGTTATTGCAAATGAAGTAGTTATTACTTAAGCTAACTTTTTGTATGCTTTACTGATTATTTGTATGCTCTCTTGGTAGAAATAATTTCTTACCATCCTTCAAGTTATGCCTGAAATTTCAATTACTACGCTTCTTTTTGTGCAGGAATCCATTCAAAGATACCCAGTGAGTTTGAGCTTGCTGTGAGAGATGGACGGTTAAAGAAAGGGATGCTGCCAGAGAAAGAGGAGGAATATGTGAAGATGATGCCATTCTTGATGCATGAGACTCCTAAAGTACCAAACCTTGTGAGTGTTATATTAGGGATGGATTGTCAAGTTACCCGTCCGAGACGAGTTTATTATTGTAGGCTATCTTGTTTTGTCCTGTAACTGATTGCTATATACAACTTAGATATGGACAAGTTATCACTAAAAAGATAACTCATGCAGAAGGTCTATAATGTCATGTCTAAAAACAAAGCAAGTATTGGTCTTCTTAAAGTACTCCAAGCAGACTTAAGTTTTTAGACCAGTTATCAGACCATTATTGTAATCAGTCTATAATTAAAGACAGTCTACGCTTGGTGTTACGATCCAAAAATTTCCAAACTATCCGTGAATGTAAATTACTCAAAAAGCCTGAATTTTTTCAGATGCAAAAAATAAGGTCACACTGTTATAATAAACAGAGAAACAAAAGGATTGAATGATGAAAATATCAAACATTTCAAATATTGGTAGGGTTTAACAAGCGTACAATGGTAAGGTTTTACAAGTGTACTTTTAAAAGAAAGTTTCTCATATCCTATAAATAAGACGATCTTACGAAAGAACTTGAGCAGAATCCAGGGAAGGGAAACTTGAAGTAACTGGTGAGAACAGTTCTTGACAATGTATTAAAATGAGCTGGAACATGGGGCGAACTCACCTCCAACAAGCAGCCAGAAAAAGAGGAAACAACGGGGACGCAAGCCGACTCCCGTCACAATAAAAATATCGGGAAGTAGAAATCCCCAAATACTGAAGTGTAGAAATTGGTATCTAGGTACTTGGAGATCTTGCCAGGAAGGTGTTCAATAACATGAAGAATATCTGGACTTCGAACCTCTCGTTTGCTTCAATCATCATTTTAAATTTTTACCACCTCACTCATTTCATAAGCCAGAGGAAACACAGATGTAATATACCATTGAGATTGGTGTTGTTGTTCTATTTCAGTATTGGAAAGGAATGAGACTCCTCAGGAAAAACAACAATACATTCTACAGAAAAGGTCAGCTGCAATTCAAATTGTTTCAATTAATATATCTTAGAATTGATATTTTTTGTTTTTGTAATCAATAGTAATTTAACTAAGGTATAGGTAAACGCATGTGTAGCATGACCGTTAGAGATCCTAAAAAGTCTTTATCAGTCATCAAAGTTTAGCCTACCTAAAGATGATAAGTAGGACAATATTTCTTTTTGTATACCACACACACAGATTATGAGATAGATCCTTGTGATTTGATTGGTGGAACACGCGTCATGTGTCATCCTTTATTTTGCCATGTATACTATTGAGACGCTCCAAAATTTAATGTACGTCTGGGAGTCCTATATGTATAATTAATGGACATTTCAGACGCTTCGCAGCTGTCGTTTCCAAAATAGTCTTTCCTGCCCGTTGGTCTAAACGAGGCAAGGTCGTGTCCAGGATGACAAGGCTGGTATCTAAATAGAGTCATCCACGTTGTTTAGAAGTTTTTTAAAAGAATTTTCAGAATGGGGTGGACGAGTTTCCATATTTTTTTGTGTTTATTGTGAAATAATTTCAAATGACAAATATATGTGTGTGTATAAAACAAATATTTAATGCATTTTGTTCACTATGCTTTGCCCTGAAATGGAATAGTCCAGATTTCACTGATGATTATATTTGTATATTTTCACATCCTTTTTTCACACTCTAAATGTGAATTTGAGAGTAAGAGGTTGTTACTCTAGTTTAAAGGAACATTTCCTCTTGATTTGATGACATTAGTTTTTAGCAACAGGTGGATTTCATTCACCTTTCCAACTTCGCAGTCAATCAGCTGATATCCTCTTTTTTTCTCCCTTTTTCAGTACTGTTGATAACTTTAAAAAAATTCTGCACAGTTTTGTGTACTTGGCAGTTTCCTTTTTTACCCAATGAAAAAGTTGCATGTCTGTTCATTTTACTTCTTACATTGTAAAGTTGCTGACCTGTTTTCATTAGGTATATTTCATATGGGCATGACACCAGCATGTAAGTGAGTTATGAAACATCGATTGATGAGCCACTTTTAGTATACAGAGATGATTTGATGATTTCCATGATTGATTGAATGGATGTCATTACACAATTTATGTGTGAGCATGTCTAACTGTTGAAACCAAGAACTTTAACAATTTGAATAACAAAAGGGACAATAGGTCCATGATTGCTATCACAAAGGATAACAATGGGGTCCACATTTGTCAAGAGAAAGAGTTGAACAAAGAGAGTCCATGATTGGAGGTCATGTGTCAAACCTGTTGACACTATTAGCCAATACATGTTGTACAATCATGGTACATTGTACAATCATGGTACATGTATCAAATAATGTTTGTCTTATTTTACACTCAGTTATTAATGATATGATGGCTCCAACTTCTAAAGACTCCTTGCGTTCCAACATGGCAGCTATCACTGTTCCTACACTGGTACTATGGGGTCAACATGATAAGGTACAACCTGCTACTGCTGTGACATACTAACACCTAGAGAAGAAGGCTTGACATTGATAAATGTGCATTAGTATACAGAAATAAATGTCAGGCTCGGACATCAGGAGGGGGGAAGGGGGTCGGTGATTGCAATCCAAACAACAATTTGTAATACAATAGTGTAAAATCTGTATCCAAACCATGCATAATTCAAGTAATTGAGTATCATTGATTGGAGTGTGTTCTAGGTTGTAGAAACAGCTAATGGAGACATATAATTGTATGATGTGGCACTTGGGAGTGGTCAGCCTTGGGCCCCCTTTAATTGCTCCTATCACTGGCTCATTTTGAAAGAAACTTTTTGTCTGTTAGTGTTAAGACTATCATTCTCTAATTACTACAAGCAGCATGGAAGTGGCCAACTTTTAGACTTGATTAAGACTTGGGGGGGGGGGGGTGAATCCTCTTTTCATGCATAGATTGCACTGTTTTCTACATCAGTACCAAGTTGTTAGTTATTTACCTTCAAAATCTGTCCTGGTTACAGACACTTTTGTCAATAATGGCACTAAACTAATTCCATTATTTTCAGCTGCTTCATCCATCCGGTGCAGATGTCTTGAAAGAAGGTATTGCTGGCAGTGAGGTGCACATTCTAGAGAGAGCTGGACATTCGCTTCACTTGGAGCGACCCTACAGGACGTCGAAACTTCTGTGCCAGTTTGCTGAAGATGGCTATTATTAAATAAGTTGGTGTGTAACGCTTTAATAACCCTCCTATTTAATACTGCTCCAATGTATTAACAAACCCAGTTACCATGGTTTTCTGCCATTGGTGCTGGTACATGATTCTTTTTTAATTTAGGACAAAAACAAACAAAATGATTGTTTTTAAATGTTAGCTGTTATTCCATTGTTTGATTTATCTTTACTTCTGACATTATGCGAGGTATGAATATGCCTTAAGTATGTTGTTATCAAACTGCTATGGGAGCTTAAATGAACCTTAAATTTAACTTCATTATAAAGTCATGTACCATGCACAGAAATCCCTCAAATGTAAAAAGGTAAAGACATTCCTGAACCACTGCTGTGCCTGGAATATCTTGATGCATTCAGCAAGCTGCATAAGTTTAAATACATCTTTGAAGTTGGATGGGGTTAAATTCAATTCAATTCACTGTGACATTTATTTTCCATACTGATGTAAAAGAAAAAAAGAAATACAAAAATAAAACAATAAACAACTACAGTACCATTTTTTAAACAAAGTTAACCAAGAAATAATCAAAGTAACAACAAAGTAACATTAGTAATGGGCACACCAATATGGGGGCATTTTCAGAAGCCAGGAGGAGGCTTGTGTTGAAATGCTTGTTGACAAAAACAAACTTTAAACCAACAACAAAAAATTAAGCCACAGAGAGTTGGGGTTTAAAGGAAGACTGGTGTATCATTTGATTGTAGGATAAGAGAACCCATATAAATAAAATTAAGTCTTGTGTTGATTTAATGAAAGTACAGCTTACTGCACTGAGAACTTTTTTCGACGGCGCATTAATCCATAAAAATAAAGATGGCATTTATTGCAAGTCCAAGTCAAGTCACAAGTCATTTGGTCCAGTCACAAGTCGATGTCATTTGTTCACAAGTCAAGTCAAGTCACAAATCATTTGGTCCAAACACAAGGCAAGTCAAAATAATTCACCACTTGTGAAATTAGACCACTACCAGAAGCTGCCATGTTCGCTCTGTCAATGATGACATGTGAGGGTGCTTTTATCCCAGCAGACTGAAAGTCGCAAGTTGAAGCCGTAAGAAAGAACCATGGTAGGCTGATGATTTTCTTAATGCACGCGATGCGTTAATTGATAGGCCTGTTTTTAATAGTTTATGGGGTTGCCTGAGCTTCTGACTTGCGTTGGTAAACAAGTCATTTCTTGCAAATCCAACTCAAGTTACAAGTCAATGCTGGTTGTTACAAGTCAAGTTACAAAAATAGTTACCCAAGTCCAACTCAAGGCCAAGTTGCATGATTCGAGTCAACAACTCTGAATTAGTAATAATACCAGTACTTAAATACAATGTAGTTCTAACCTACTGAACCTTAAAACCTATCATACCTTAAAATAAGAATCTTGTCATGTACCTTGGAGTCATACTATTATAAGATGTCGTACAAGTTAACGCAAGTAATTTCTGCCAATAACATTGGCAATGGACAAACAGTTAGAATGAGCATGTTTTTGTTTTTTTAATTAGATAAAAAGTGACTGTTTCTCAATTTGTTTCTGCTTTTCATTTGTATTATTTTAACAAAATGCACACACGAATATTGATTCTTAAGAAATATTTTTATTGAGACAAAGTCCCATCACAAATAGGGTCTCAAACTATTGGGAAATTATGTGCTATTAAATGAACATGTATGTATGATTACTTGTAAACTTACAAAAACAATATGGTTTTAGGTTTAAGGTAACATCATCATGCAATGCCCTCAAACTTTTCAAACATTTCCTGATTTGTTTAACCCTAACTCATAAGATATCTACCAGAAATTAGAGAATTCTGTTCAGCGTGTGATAAGAGTAGTATATTCCTTTTTTCTCTTCAAAATGTCAAATTCATATTTATTTATTTATCTTGGAAGTAGTGGATCAATCAAATTTTTATGGCCAGTTAAAATAATTGACTTTGTCACAAATAGAATCTTTTACAGTGCTACTTTTCATATTGTATTGACTGCCAAATGATCATGTGCTTTTCATATAGAAATTCATTTATTGAGTTTATGCATTTTTTTTACTACTTGAGTTACTATGTATTTATAAAATGAAAATTATAAAACTCCTATTATAATACTCCTATGAATTGGAGCAATTTTGATATCATTATGATAAAGAAATTTATGCAAGGCCAATGCATTTTTGTTACTGTATAAAAAAAAATTAAGTTTTATACTTAAATACTTTCAAATATCAAAGTTTAAGGACTTTCAAAATGTGAGATAAAATTTATAACAATACTGAGAATGTTAATATTTATATTTGGTCTACCGGGTCCTTTTGTAGTGCAATGAGAGTGTTGCTTGGACAGTTTTAAACAACATACATTATTGTTGTGCAGTATTTCCATATTGAGGATAATTCGTCAACCACAGAGCAAATTCAGTCACAGATTGTGCGTTGATAGATACCAATAGTTACAAACTTCACATATTCCAAAACTGTAGGTGACAAACTTTTAAAACAAGCTACAATATGATATGCAAATTTTATTTTGTACTTTGTTTGTCGTTTTCACATTACACTATGCACTCTTTTCCCGATGCGGAACGTCAAGAACTTGCACCCTAGGCTCTCTCCCATCATGCCTTGAATGCAACCCACTCCACCAAAGCCCCATGCGGAACATCAAGAATTTGCACCATGGGGCACAATAATGGTTGATCTACCACAGACTTCCATTTTTAAACCATGTACAGCAAGAAACCCGCTTCCAACACATGCAGTTAGTATGATGATGATGATGATGATGATGATTGTTATTATTATTATTATTATTATTATTATTATTATTATTATTATTATTATTATTATTATTATTATTATTATTATTATTGTTATTTTTATTATTTATTTGGCCAGAATTACAGAGCAAATGTATACAGTAAACAAGCTAAAGACACTAATGGCTAAACAAAATAAAACTAGCCAAATTACAGTTCACAGAGTTGGATACGAAAACTAAAACATAAACAAGTCAAATACAAAAACAACCTTAATTGTGATGGCCAGGATCAACACAAGTATGATTAAACACTGTAGCTCAAAAGCCTGTTGATCCACTCACCAGGTGCTGTTCTAGATCCATTATTAGTATTTTTTTTTATTGGGGGGGGGGGGGCGGGGTTCTAGACCCTTCGCACATGACATCACTTTCCAACTTTCGCTACTGCTATTTCATTTTGGGAGTCAAAAAGCAACATATATAATATTCATGTAGGGAAGAAAGAAATCATTCATGTTACCATGGGAAATTCAAGTCATCAGAAGAGACCATATTTTGACCACTAAAACATTTTGAAAGTATAGTTTTTTGGCTTCATTGAAAAGCTTGTAAGGAACACTCACAGGAACGCACTCAAAAATTGCATAAATTTTCTAATATCAGGTTGACCGTTTGTATGTCTCTCCGTGAAATGAGCAGCAATATGCCAAGCTTAAAACAAACACTGAGTAGTCTTCTTATAAGAAAGGGGTTTGGAAGAGAAGTTGGGGATGAAGGAGCAGGGAGAGGATGGTAAATTGGAACAGGGTGGTTGAAGGGGAGGGGAAGGAGAAACAGTTTAATGGAATATTCAACAGGCACGTAGGAAGATGATTGTACCGGGGGACAGAAAGTGAAATCTCTCCGTGGGGAGTCCAAGGCATGCGTGCGAGCGCTAAGCCTGTACGGCGTGGGGTCAGGGCCCGCTTAAGGGCCCCAGGAAAATGTTGTAAGGCTTGATGCTCTGTAGTGCAATATAAGCCGCACTGGAACACCTTTTGAGCAACAGATATTTTAAAATTTCAGTACCTTTCAAGGTTAAAGGGCATGAAGTGCAATTTTTTTGAAATACATTTTTTATCAAATATCCATACTTAAGGACAGTTTGAAGAAAATGAAAAGTAAATTTTTGTACTAAAATAAGATTTAAAAACCATTTTTCCTTTTTTTAGGGGGCTGCCCCCTCCATATTTTCGGGGGGGGGGGCATTGGCATTCTTGCTTGCTTTTTTTTAAGGTGGGGGAAGGGGGCTAGACAATATTTATTTATGTTTTTATTTATTTGTTATTTTATTTATTTATTTATTATTATTATTTATTTATTTATTTATTTATTTATTTATTTATTTATTTTTTTTTTTTTGGGGGGGGTGGGGATAAGTCCCCTAGCCCCACCATAGAACCGGGCCTGCCACTTACAAGAGACATAAGATATTAACATAAAATATAACATAAATATACGAAATAAAAGAATTAATACAAATGTAAACAATCTTGAAAGCAGAATTCAAATGTATAAATAATATGAGAATTAACCAAGGACAGTGTTTTAACTAGAGGCACTAGAAATGTCATGAACAAGAAGACAAGGGAAAATCAATCATCAAAGTTAAGGAGTAACCTCAATGACTGCCCCTCCCTCGTTTCCCTGATCAAGCCGTTTTTAACTTTCCAAGAACTGGCTTCATTTGATTAATAAATAAAACAAAAACAATAATTTGATTGTTTATCCTTGCTTAAGAAGTTAAACAGTCTGCTGAAGCATAGTAGTGGCTGAAGTAAACGAGAGATGAACAGAAATTAATGTGAATACTGTAGGGGGCAAATAAATACATACATACATAAAATAAATAGTATCCATACTACATAAATAACAATAAATAAATAGATTAATAAAAACATAAAATAAATAAGTCAAATTTAATAATAATAAAACAAATTATATTTGCCAGAAGCTAAAATCACTAGGTTGTTGTATTATTTAAAGCTCATGGAGCAGGTGATTTAACTCGTTTCACTCTGGTCATTTCCATTTTTTTATCCAAAGATTATTATACAGATCCTTCGCAAGGGCGCCCTCTTGTGCTTATTATGTAATGCCGGCCAGCTAGCTTCATCCATCATTCATCCGCCAGGACAACCCGAATTCAAGCACTGATTCTGCTACAGCTATCAACAATTTTGCTGATTAACGTGTGCATGTAGTACACAGAGCAACCAGCTGTGACATCCCGCAAGTGTTAAGATTTTAGATCATAATGTTACCACGAAATTTAGCGAGTTTTAGTCGTGTTCATCGATTTATAAATAATAAGTTACTTCTAACTCCAACCACATCATCATTACTCTTGAAAGATTGTGTAACGGCGGGACCTAGTTGTTGCCACAACCTACACACAAGTCGACTTGCCCAGGCCGCGTTCATCAAGAACCTTTTTCTTGGACAGTTTAACAAGGTTTGTTTGTCCTGGCCTTATGTTGTTGTGGTGATGTACATGATTTATAATGTGGAACAATTTTCATATCCGACTGCCACTTTCTGAGGGTTTTTTTCTTTTCTTTACTTCACTTGATACTGATCATGGACATGGATGTTGTTTATTTCCCGTATCGTATTCCTCCTCTCAAGGAAACCATGGTTCAAGGAATTGGTTCAATCTCCCGACAGTCGTACGTAGACATGGTAGACTGGATCAAATCAAGGATTACGATGAATCGTGTTTCCAAATTTTGCATCTTTTTCAATGTTTTTCATTAACATTACTAGTAAATGTCATGAATGAATGTGCTGGAAAAAGTGCTGTATCCGACTAGACCAAGTACAGTAAGGCGCTGTACTCCCTTTTTGAGATTTTGATTTTATTGATCGATTTTTTTGATTTTTATGACCATTGGCATTGGTACAACCGATAAAGTCAAAATCTAAAAAAAAGGAGTACAGTGCCTCAGTTACTGGGTCTAGTATCTGACCGATCTCTTTTTAAAGGGAAACTCCACCCCAGTTTTTAAATAAAATTAAGTGAAGGATGTGATATTTCGTGCTAATTGGTGTTTTTGTGATTGGTGCTTGCAATCGTAGAAAATTATGATTTCATGATAAGCGCCTGCCGTCGCACGCGCAGCTTTTTTGTAGCGCCATCTCTGTGCATCCGGGATATTGTGACGTAATGACTGCACCAACAACAACACACACTCAGGATCGAGTGTGTGCCTGCCTGCTGCACATGAAACCGGTCGACCTTTTTTTGTATTGTTCCCTGACACGTACATGTGCTGTGCTTATCATCGGTAAATGGTGTTGGCTGACTGCATGTATGCCACGCCACCACCATTAATTATTTTATTAGAGTCCCTTTCGCGAATACAACTCGAAGTCATGAAGATTTGTAAAGCTTTTGGTTGCTCAAATAAACCAAATTCGTGGAAAGTCCTCAGCTTCTTCCAAATACCGGATCCCAAAAAACGTCCGGACATTTGTAAGAAATGGTTGCACGACATAAAAAATGCAAAATTCAACGTCAAAACTTTCATGCCAAATCAAGTGTTCGTTGTATGTGAAGAGCACTTCGAGCCAGATTGCTTTGTTTTGAGCTCGTGTAATTAACCTTTGATGAATATAGAGGGTACGCACAGCCGTTTTCCTACAGTAAAACTTACGGCTGTTTTGACCTCATTGAGAGCGCAGTTGTACATATCTCTATGGGACCCATGACGTCAGATGCATGAGGTCTATTGCACTTTACGCCTGGGCAACTGGTAGTATTAGTTATTGATTTATTTTAAGGATGAATTTTCAGGCCGAAATGAATAAAATCATGATTAACTTGATTACTGGCATGGTATCCATTAGCCTCACCCCTTTGACCAATCACTGCTATTGTACGGATTTGTTTCACTTTGTTTTTTGACCACTTTGACCTTGGTCAATTTGTACCTCGGCCACTTCGTACCTCGACACTTCGTACCATCAGCCGAGTCACTTCATACCGTCGGCGAGTCACTTCGTACCGCCAGCTAAGTCACTTCGTACTGTCGGCCGAGTCCCTTTATACCGTCGGCCGAGTCACTTTGTACCGTCGGCCGAGTCGCTTCGTACCGTTGGTCGAGTCACTTCGTACCGTCGTCTGAGTCGCTTCGTAACATCGGCCGAGTCACTTCGTACCGTCGTCTGAGTCGCTTCGTATCGTCAGACGAGTCACTTCGTACCGTCGGCCGAGTCACTTCATACCGTCGGCCAAGTCACTTCGTATTGTTGTCTGAGTCACTTCGTACTGTCGGCCGAGTCACTTCGTACCGTCGGTTGAGTTGCTTCGTAACATCGGCCGAGTCACTTCGTGACGTCGGCCGAGTTGCTTCATACCGTCGGCCGAGTCACTTCGTACCGTCGGCCAAGTCACTTCGTACCGTCGGTTGAGTTGCTTCGTAACATCGGCCGAGTCACTTCGTGACGTCGGCCAAGTTGCTTCATACCGTCGGCCGAGTCACTTCAAACCGTCGGCCAAGTCACTTCGTACCGTTGGCTGAGTCGCTTCGTACCGCCTTCGGCCTTATAGTTTTTATTAACTGATTTTTGCATTTATGGAGTTTAAAGAATTTAAATGTTTTTGATTGATTCATGCAAATCAAATTTTATTTGTTGTTTGTATTAATTATCTCCCTAATTTGTTTCTGTTGTGTTTCACACCCTTTTAAAGTAATTATTTTATGTTGAAGTTGTTAAGCCTAAGTTTTGTTTATTTGTATTTGCGGAGTTTAAAGAAGATATATTTTTAGCTGCCTAAGATTTTTTGTTGTTGTAATTTTGGACAAGGCAAGAAAGTATACAAGAAAATATTAATATACTGTAGTTGCCAAAGGTACGAAGTGTCTTGTTGGAAGGTACAAAGTGTCTTGTGAAAGGTACTTAGTGTCCAGGGTACAAAATGTCCAAAATCACCTTGTACCTTGCAAAAGGTAGGAATTGTCCATCCAAGGTACAAAGTGTCCAAGGTACAAAGTGATACCTACATTGTATTGTATAAGTCATGATTTCATTGTGACAATGATTTTCTCTACAAAAAAAATATTCTGTAAATTCTGAAAATTAATCCCTAGGGTGAGCATGAAGAAAAATTGTGAATTCCCATCGGTAAGAGGTTAAATACATGTACATAAGTTCAATCTTTTTCTATACCCTTCACTTGTTCTTCAACATAAATTGTCAGATGCTCATACTTGTATAATAAACTACAAATTTAGGAAAAACAAAAACTTAATATAAAGGCACTCATTTTATTTTACTTCAAGCTTATAATTATTGCAATTCAAATCACATTTGTCACCACCTTCATTTATTTTCTTGTTTTACAATACGAATAGATAAACTGAAATTTGTTTTTAATTAAGTTTAATTTATCTTTATCTGGTTTATAAATACAGGAAGATGTATTTCCATACCCAGAGATCTCCCTGGAGAAATTCAATGACATCACCCAGATGTGCGAACCAATCGAAAAATTCTTCAAAGAAGATGGTAGATATTTCTGTTAAGGCCTTGTCACACGAGGCAATTTTTACAGGCAGCTCGGAGGTAACCAGCTGCACTCTATGCAAAAGGAACAGTGTGGAAACACAAGATACATGTCTTACTTGTTCCACATAAATTATGTGAAAATTTAAATAAGAATTGCCTGGATCTGGTTATCTGTAAATTGCCCCATGTGACCTGGCCTGTATGTCATACAACCTCTTTAATCTTCAGGTATTATTGTGATCAGTTTGCAAAAAGTCACCCTTAATCCCCTTACACAATCCAAGTCCAATGTGATTTGATTGTCAGTTTAACATGTTCAAAGTACATATTCATCATCATAATTTTGTTTGCTTGTTTCATTGTAGTGGATTCCAAGAAACAAGATGAAGAAGCAAAGATCCCAGATGAAACTCTACAAACATTGAAAGACTTGGGCCTCTTCGGAATGCAAGTTCCACAAGAATATGGTAGGAAACCTGAAATTTACCTGTATTTTGGAAGTCTCTGCTGATAATTTCACTGTCTGATCAAGAGAGATAAGGTGTAATTTTTGAATTGCAGGAGGCCTAGAACTGTCTAATACTGAATTTGCAAGAATAGCTGAAATCACCGCTCTAGATGGTGCCATCGCAGTAACGCTAGCTGCACATCAGTCCATCGGACTAAAGGTAAAGTTCATGCACATGTGAGAAACATTTCAATTGTTCATTAATCTATTTCAATTCCTGCATACCATAAGAAACTATCTTTAAAAAAGCACTTTTTCAGTATTTTCTTGAATACACATTAAAACAGTGTAGATTTGTTTTTCAAAACTGTTATGAAATCTTTCTTGGTTCGTTTAAAAGAATCTTTCTTTAAATTGATGTTTCTTATTGTATTTCTCATCTTTTATACAGCTCCACTTACAAGACAATTCAAATCAATTTATTCCATGATTGCATATACAATTACAATGAATATATCGATAATGACATCAAGTAGGCATCACATAACAAGTGTAACCATGGTAACATGGCAAACATGCAGGACAAGTTGAAGCAAATTGCTTATATAAATACTTTCCTTGAATATACAAATATTTTTACATGACAAGGACAAAAAACAGTGACACCAGACAACTCATTTTTAAAAGATGCCTATCTGTAAAACAACATGCTTTTAGAATGTACATTTAATCATAACCATCACACTAAGTTTATGTATGCATTTCAAGAGATATTGTTGAATCAGGGACTCAAGCATGTAATTCAATTTTAAGTTTCTGTAGTTATCCAATAAAAGGAGATATAAGGTACACAAAAATAACATTGCAATTCTCAATTTTCATCTTAAAAAGGAATAAAAGATAAAAATATCAAATGTAGGCCAAGTGCACAATCTGAAAAACTAGAGGTCATGTTAAATTTGTGGTGTGGACCTGTGACGTCAACGAACAGCGACAACTCGCTGGGTATGACTGCATGCAGGGGACTAAAGTTAAAACCGCCACAAGTTTAGAAAGTTCTTGTCCGCGCATGTTTAAGCCTGACCGGACAAGTTTTAAACTTGAGCTGGTTTCTACTATGCTAGCGTACGATTAGCGTACTGTGTGTGAACTTTCATATTATGGCGCAATCTGATTCCTCAAATTGAGAAGAAATAAGGTCCTGTCATGTCAGGAAAAATCCACGGAGGAATTTGTGGCTTTCTGCATTTATTCACTGCTTTTTGTCATGCTGTGGCCGTAGTACAGAACAACTCAGTTGTCCACAAGCACTCCCTCTTTCCTCGGAGGTGTTGTGTTATTCTTGACCCATGTGCTCATATAGTCGTGTTTCTCAAATCTTATATACAACAGCCGTTATGGCCCACACATGCATGCATTTTGTGTGAGTTGACATGATATGTGTGCAACGTTAGGCAACTTAGCATTCGGGGCTTTATTGCGCAATTTTGTCGATTGCGGGCATGACCATCAACACAGCACAAGGCAAATATTACAAATTGTCGTATACACCCACTGCTCCAAGCCTGATCTTTAGATTGTGCAAAATTTTTTTTAAAGAAAGTTATAAAAAGATCATGAAGTGAGGTTTTTGCCAATAGTCTCTAGATATGTGTGCTTTAATTGTCTGGGCAGCTCATACCTTACAAACATGTTCTTTAATGTTGATTTGCTTGTAGGGTATTTTGATTGTCGGCACAGATGAGCAGAAAGCAAAGTATCTTCCTAAGCTTGCTTCTGGTGAACATGTAGCTGCATTTGCCCTAACAGAGCCAAGCAGGTTAGCACAGCTGGAAACAGTTTCCCAAGAATGGATATATGTGGATAGATGACATTGATAATGGTTGCCAATTTTGAATAATATGTAGATCTTCGTAATAGACCAAGTGCGCGACCAACGTCACATGACCTATTGTGGGTATTAAATGTAAACAAACACGACGTCCTCCATAGGAAAGTGCAGTACAGTACATGATGATTGTTGCATTTGTTTATTCGATTAAGGATTTTCTTTCTCGAAATCTGTGAAAAATGTTCCAGAGTTTGTACCAGAGACCTTCAAGTGGCTGAATTAAGCCAGTAAGGACAGTTCCAGAAAGTCTTGGAAATTGTAAAAGTTCTGTATAAATGTGCACGATGTGTACTAGTATAGTGCACGACGGAACAATTAGGCCAGACGACCGCGATCACACACTTTTCAACACAAGAATTTCAAAGTTTTGAAGCTGAATCGTCCAAAGAAATTGCTTTCCAAAACTGTGTGATTCCTTTGCCTATTTGAAATTTTGCACGGTTAGGTATAAATGCTCATTTTTCCACATTCTTTACCTTTTGTACAGTGATTAAGGCCTACATTACAAACAAAATAACAGGCGGGTGGCTACATAGTCGTCCGACGCCGGTAGTGCATAACTAAAAATAAACCTCTTTTGTAGTAGAATACTAGTAGTTTATGAAACAGTAATGTCATTAATATCAATGACACATGCACAACATACAACTTCAATAAAACGACTTAATTTGGTCAAACTAACCAGGTAAATGGGTAACTTGACCATTTTAAGTCCAGTGCGAACAACCCAGTCAAATTTCACCCAGGTAAAAAAACAGAGTCCACTGGGTAGTTTAACCGGCCACCTTCGGCCCAAGTAAACTAACCTGGTCACACTAATCGAGTCAAAAATTCCAGTGAGGACGCATCGTTCCGGTAAAACTGGTCAGCAAAATACCACATCCGGTTCACACGTGCAAAGGCTGGTTTAAAGGTGGCCCGACACTGATGCCTCAGTTGGTTTGTTTCACCATCGTCTCGGTTAGTTTACCCACGTTAAAAAATCTAAGTGCGGACACCGGTGAGATTTACCCATTGGAAGTTACCCATGGTCTCGATCAAAATATTAATCCAATGTGAATGCAGCTTTAGTAACTGTGTTATTATTACCAAAAGCCGACTTTTGGTGTGACTCTGTCGGTCACGGAATGTATTTTCACGTAGTTTGCCATCAGCTCAGATGACGTAGTACCCACAATAGGTCACATGATGACATGTAAACATTGGTCACACAATCGGTCTATTAACAAGTATTTTAATCTTTTTGCCCTTCACTTATGGAAATGGCAGTATTTAATGGTCTATAGAAATTTAGCTTGGCTTTTGTAGTTCCATTTTATCACCAGAATATTTAATTATATCAGCACAGGCTTTTTTCTAAGGCCTCTGCAACAGATATGAAAAATTGCAATTTGTGTTAAAAAAAACCTAAATTTATGTTTCCAAACTTGCTCAGTATTAGTGGAGGTGTAGACATTGAAGCTGTCTCCCTTAATTGTTGTACAGTATGAGAGAGCAAATTTTCCAGCCTCAGGTTCAATGCATTTTAAATTTTGAAAAAAGAGAACTTTAAGATGTTGGAAGATATTTTTCCCACAGCTAATAAACTTTTTTTTGACATACAGTGGGAGTGATGCTGCATCCATACGCACCAAAGCAACTCTTAGTGATGATGGCAAGCATTTCCTCATCAATGGAAGCAAGGTGGGTTTAGATGGAGTGTCAATACAAAGGGTGGTGGTACTGTACTTGTATGTGAAGTACATGTATACATACCGCACTATACAAAGAACAGAGCGCCTTACAAAGGGGGAGGGGCATGTAAAAGAAACCCAACCAAGACAAAAATTTACTTGAAGACATAACATGACAGATCAAGAAGTAATGGGGAATAGGTGAGTCTTTAGAAGACGCATGAAGACAGACACAGACTCTGACTCTTTCAGATGAATTGGTAAGTCATTCCACAGACAGGGAGCAGCAACGATGAAGGAAATATCCCCAGCTTTCTTTTTGGACCTTGGGATAGAAAGCCGAGTTTGATGGGAGGATGTGCGGAGTCTGTGTCTGAGTGTATATGGGTGTTTTTAAGCAGAAGCTGTTCCTTAACAAATTATTTGCTGAGCAAATACTAGTAGGCAACCAGTCATAAAGTATGTATGTCATTTGGCATTTGTTTGCTGTGTGCTTAGAAGCTTGATGATGTTGCCATAAGTAATCGAGGGAATTTACCCTTTGCTCAACGAGCTGCTACTTCAAAAACGAAGACTCCTAAATTATAACACTTGTTTACTCCTCAAGTAAGATATCATTTTAAATAATTTATTTGAATGTGGATGATCTATTTTCACATGGATGATCACAAAGGTAACATAAAAGTTGTAGATGTTTTATGTTGCTATAGGTGATACCTTTTCAACATTTTTAGTTCCTTACAGACAGAAGTGCTTCAGCCATAAGAAAATAAAAATAATTGTGCTTTCAACTTGTTGGAAAGGGTAGGGTTTTAGATTCAGTAAGCCTTTTTGGAAACTGTCTTTGCAGACTGGCAAGATGGTCTGAGTTTGGGACAGCTAGGTGTGCGAAGACCTGGGCCCAATTTCATAGAGCTGCTTAAGCACAAAAAGTAACTAAGCACAACAAATTTATGCTTACTAGAATACGGTTACCAGCCAAAATACATTTCACATGTACCAAGTAGCGTGGCCGAGCGGTTTAGTGCATCAGACTCAAGTACTGGGGCCAATTTTAAAAAGCTGTTTAGCAGAAAATACTGCTTAGCAAATTTCTTTGCTAAAGGTTTTTGCGCATGGAGATTTTATTTTAACCAGTTAGGTATTTATTACATTGGTGTTTAATTGCTACCTTTTTTTGGTACAAGATTTTGAATTTATTGACAAATAGGCAAAAAAACATGCTCAGTAGCTGCTCATGATGTGCACCTTTTTAATGTAGAAATGTAAACTTTTGTTTTATGCCTTTCTTAGATCTGGATTTCAAATGGTGGCATAGCAGATGTTATGACAGTATTTGCAAGAACAGAAGTTACTAATGACAAGGTATTTTGACTGAATTACACAACCAATCTACCCATGCAATATTTCTTTTTACAGATCTCTCCCTAACTTTTCAAATTTTCTTAAACCCTCTTACTGTCTGACCATTCAGTATCATCCACATGGTTGTGAATGATATTGGGCTATGCCAACCTTCAGTATGATACATGTGGTGAATGCATAACACAGCACAGGGGTAGGTATTGTTTTTTATTATTATAATTTTATTTCTCTCCACAAATTTCAATAAATTACACACTAAAATGTATGGGAATTAGAAAATAATCGCTATTAATATACCACAGTTGTTCTGCCACACACAATCATGCAGTTGAACAGTTCTAAATGGTTGGTTTACTAATACTGGCCAATGTTATGGAATGCAGGTGGGTTAAAGCTTGTTTTAGCCTATTCACTCTTTACTAATATAAGATCTTCCAGAAAACAGACTGGGTCTTGAACCATACTGGCTTTTCACTTGGTCTGTTTATTGGAAATCTGTTGTTAAAACAAAACTGATGTGTAATGACTTTCAGGGTGAAAAAGAAGACAAGATCTCAGCATTCATTGTAGAGAGGGCATTTGGGGGAGTGACAAGCGGAAAACCAGAAGACAAACTTGGCATCAGAGGATCTAATAGTAAGTCATCTTAAAGTTTGATTCAATATTTTTTAACTTTTTAAGCTGACTAGCCTTTTTTATTTGCAGAGTATGAAATCACATTTTGTGTATACTACTGCAATGCCCTGAAAAATTTGATACATTTGTTTTAGATCATCTAGTTTTCACAAAAAACAGCTGCAGTAGTCAACCACCAGTGAACATTTCACTAAACTAGGTGGTTGTGTTTTTGACTAAATAATGAATAATAGTTGATGTTTGGCAAGAGACTTTATACACAGACATATTATGCAATGTTTTTTATTAGCTAAATTGAAATAAGAACAGAATAGAGCAGGTTGTTTTGATCAATGTGCTCTGATAGTCATCATTTAAGCTGTCTTTACCCTTTGAAGAAGGATGAAATCCATGAAGTTCCAAGGCACGATGAGATAATTCATAAGTGATATATCAATGATGGTACTGTAAAAAACAATTTCATCTTAAAGTTTTTTTCAATTACGGATATTTCAACAAAGGTGAACTCTTTGCACTGTCCATTTCAATTTAATTAGCATGTGAGGTTCACTTTGAGAACACGCCCGTTCCAGTCGAGAATGTTCTGGGTGAGGTTGGCGGAGGCTTCAAGGTAGCAATGAATATTTTGAACAGCGGTCGCTTTAGCATGGGCAGCTCAGGAGCAGGGATGATCAAAGTTGCAGTAGGTAAGTGTAACCGAGTTAGTAAGGCTACTCAGGGTGTGACACGAAGGAAGTCAGAGTTTGTTTTTTTGTTAAAGTTCAGTTTATTCTGTAGTTGTTGGGTTCACAATTTATTTACAATCATCAAAACAAAACAAAACGACAGTCATATATATTAGGCTTTCTGAAAATTAAAAGAAAAGGAAATATGACTGATTAAATTCATTGAAATTCACAATTATTCATTCAAACTATTATACACCAAAATCTTTAAACACAATAAGTACATCAGATAATATCACTGTGAACCAGTTTATATCAAGTCTAAATCCATATGGATCACAGCTTAATAAATATGTCAATCCTAAAGTCTCTCAATTCATTTCAATTCATCAATAGTTTATAAATATAATGATAAAACGGCTTCTCATACTGAGATATTATTAGGAGGATGTGGAGTTGGGAGCAGGTATGATGAAGGTTGCAGTAGGTTAGTATGAGGAGGATGTGGAGTTGGGAGCAGGTATGGTCAAGGTTGCAGTAGGTTAGTATGAGGAGGATGTGGAGTTGGGAGCAGGTATGATCAAGGTTGCAGTAGGTTAGTATGAGAAGGGTGGGAAGTTGGGAGCATGGATGATGAAGGTTGCAGTAGGTTAGTATGAGGAGGATGTGGAGTTGGGAGCAGGTATGATCAAGGTTGCAGTCGGTTAGTATGAGGAGGATGTGGAGTTGGGAGCGGGTATGATCAAGGTTGCAGTAGGTTAGTATGAGGAGGGTGGGAAGTTGGGAGCGGGTATGATCAAGGTTGCAGTAGGTTAGTATGAGGAGGATGTGGAGTTGGGAGCAGGTATGATCAAGGTTGCAGTAGGTTAGTATGAGAAGGGTGGGAAGTTGGGAGCATGGATGATGAAGGTTGCAGTAGGTTAGTATGAGGAGGATGTGGAGTTGGGAGCATGGATGATGAAGGTTGCAGTAGGTTAGTATGAGGAGGATGTGGAGTTGGGAGCAGGTATGATCAAGGTTGCAGTAGGTTAGTATGAGGAGGATGTGGAGTTGGGAGCAGGTATGATCAAGGTTGCAGTAGGTTAGTATGAGGAGGGTGGGAAGTTGGGAGCATGGACGATGAAGGTTGCAGTAGGTTAGTATGAGGAGGATGTGGATAAGATAAGATAAGATCATTTATTTGCAACCTCATGAATTTAAAAACGGTTTGATAACAATACATTCATTTACAACTAAAATACAAGTACTTAGCGGGCCATAAAAAGTGGCAAATTACAATTTAAAATATGCGTTTTTAAACTCAAAAAGACAGTTGGGCTAGGTAAAAATAGCAAGTTGATAAAAAATCAACTAAAACAAGTTACAGATGAGTGACTAACAGGAAGATAAATCAGGAATGGCTAAAACTACCCGAAAGCGGAGACCAAGTTCTAAAAGGGAACTGGCAAAATGTAAAACAATGAGAACAAAAGCATAAAATCACTCAATAAAAGTTATTGGTTAAAAAGGCACCACGGGATAAGCGAATTCTTGTACCGATTTGTTCTTGTCTTAGGCAAAGGAAACACAACTTTTTTGCACCATTTCAATTTTATTACTTAGGTATTTAGGAAGGCAAGTGTGCCACACTTGGCAGGCATATTCTAAAACTGGTCTTATCACAGATAAATAAATCCTAGTTAAATCAATTTGATCGATACCAGCTCGTTTAAGTTGATACAACATGTACAATCCTTTACTTGCTTTACCTACAATGTAGTCTACATGAACATTCCATGTTAAGTCTGAGGAAATCATAACACCAAGAAGTTTAGTATGTGTAACCCGATCTACTGATTTGTTATTCACAACAATATTAGGCAAGTTTGAGGCATGGGCTGAATCTTTGCAAAAGCAAATGAGCATTTCTTGGGACTTCTTAGAGTTTATGTTCATATCATTATCAATTGACCATTGGCAAGCAATATTAGCTGACTGTTGTAATACAGATGTTACTCCTTTTCTACAGACTTCAAAGATTGTACTGTCGTCCACGTACTTGTATATTGGACAGGGTGTGGATAAGTCATTGATGTGAACCAAGAAGTCTTTGGGTCCTGATAAAGTCCCTTGGGGAACACCACCATTTGGGTAGCCGAAATTGGAGATAACTGTTCCGATTTTAACCCGTTGAAATCTGTTCACAAGAAAGGCTGCCATCCAACGTACTAAGTGGGGTTCCAACCCAATGTCCATCAATTTCTGGATGAGGATATGGTGATTGATGTGGTCAAATGCCTTGGAATAATCCAGTAGCAAAATCCTAACAAAGTTACCAGGCTTGTCAGTCGCTTTGTACCAGTGATGTACCATCTCCACGAGTGCATCAGTAGTGCTGGTACCGGGGATGCAACCAAACTGGTTAGGGTCAATTTTATCTTTGATCCTTTTTGAAACAATGTCTAACACAATGGATTCAAAAGCCTTGGCGGCGATCGGGGTAAAGGATATTGGTCTAATATTAGTTTCTGCTGACCGTGGAGGGTGTTGTTTCGGAATAGGGATGACATCTGCCGTCTTCCATAAGGTAGGGACCACACCTTCCCTCATTGAGCTGTTGAAGATAGCGGTAAGTGGGCCAGCAAGTACATGGAATAATTCACGTAGAATCCATGGAGGTATTCCATCAGGTGCCTTGTTCAACTTGATCTTATCCAGAGTCTTTTTCGTAGTGGTAACACTGATGTTGAAGTCAGCAGGCACTGGGCCAGGGAGCTGGAATACTGGGTGGGTGTCATCCAATCGAGGCAGATCATGGCTTACAGAGACAAAAAAATTGTTGATAGTGTTTGCAAGTGATTGGAGATCACCATCCGTCATTGTGTTTGCAAGTCCCTGTAGTCCTGCGTTCTTACTATTCCATAGCCCCATAAGTGATTTCATATGCTTCCACCAGTCTTTTGATGAAGAATTCTCAAGAGAGGATATCTTGGACCGGTTGCCGACCGGTTCACTTTGTTACGGAGTTTCTTAGCCATTTCCATATTGCCTGACATCCTTGCCCACAGACGTCTCTTCACTAAATTCCTAAAAGCGTCAGTGACCCATGGCTTTTCCTGGGTATGACGTGTCACCTCCTTGTTTGGGAAATGAGTTTCCATTAAGTTTGTCAGCGTAGACTGGAAAAATGAGAATTGATCCTGATAATTATCAAAATTATACAGCTCTTCTCATCTGACCTGAGACAAGGCTGATGCAAATGCAGCTTTATTGCGGTGGGTCATACATTTGGTGGTAACCTTCACGGTATGTCCGGTATTGAGTGACGGCTCACATGATGGTGAGAAGAGCACTATGTTGTGATCAGATGTTCCTAATTGAGAAAGTACGACGGGTTTGTCATACATAGGTGACAAATTGGTCCAAATTTTGTCCAAAAGTGCATGTTTGCGAGTTCGCTGATCAACCAGTTGGTTGATGAAGGTTGCAGTAGGTTAGTATGAGGTGGATGTGGAGTAGGGAGTGGTGTGGTTGGTGCTGCACAGGCAAAACATCTATCCTTGGTGTGTTTTAGACCAGGAATTACTTAGATTTGAGTGTTGACTAGCCATATTTTAGTACCTATGGAGAATTTTCACACAACTTGATTTCTTATTGATTATTTTTGAAGTTACGGCTTAAGGATATGAATCAATGTTAATAAAGCCTTGTATGTATTTAGGTATGGTAACTGAACATGCCAGTACCCGCAAACAATTCAACACTAAACTACGTGACTTTGGATTGATACAAGAGAAGATAGCCCAGATGACCATTACAGCATACGCAATGGAAAGCATGGCCTATCTGACTGCTGGTATGCTGGATAGACCTGGACCTCAAGATTGCTCATTGGAAGCTGCCATCGTTAAGGTATGTGGAATACAGAAAATAAATAAATTTAAAACAAGTAATTCAATCACTACCTTCTTTCATATCACCGATGACTGCCATATATCTAAATTTGCCTTGAGATCCTTTAGGTCATCAAAGTTTACTGACTGGTCCCCCAAATCCAAAAAGGTTCACAAAATGGGGTTAAGAACAAACCAGCGGCTTCACAAACATTGTAATCATTGTAACCTCTGTTCTTAACTTTTTAACTTTTGATTGTAACCACTGTGCAATTCAGCCTTTGGGTTGCAATACAGCGGGAAATAAACCAACAATAATAATAACAATAATAATAATAATAATAATAATAATACAATCATTGCAATATAGTCCATACAGTGCCTGCCTTATTAATATCTAGTGAGACAGGTACCCAAAGCAATGTGTACCAAAACACCCATAATGACTGCAAACAGCTGCAAAGCTGGGAAAGTTGACCAAACTTTCAATCCACCTAAAAGGAAATAAGAAAGATTATGTCCTGAATTAAAATTTGCCAATAATTCCCATGACACTATATTGTCTCCATTTCTGTATTATTTTTCCAGACAGTTTTACTGGAAATAGCAGCCTTCTCCTGGCACATAGAAGAAATAAAGTTTCTCTGAAGGGTTAAAATAAGTAAACAAGCAAATGTCTTGGAAATGTACATCATACATTAACATACTTTGGCAACATTTTAAGCTTAAACATTCATCTCCACACTTCCTTAAAAATAATTATATTTCTCTTAATTTATATGCATTTAATATTGAAATATCCACAGGTGTTTGCCTCTGAGGGTTCATGGGTGTGTGTGAGTGAAGCCCTTCAAATTCTTGGAGGTCTTGGCTACATGAAGGACTATCCATACGAGAGATACCTTCGAGATGCTCGTATCCTTCTCATCTTTGAAGGTACTAATGAGATCCTCCGGATGTATGTTGCACTCACTGGTATGCAAGCAGCGGGCAAGGAATTGGTTAACACTGTCAAGTGAGTCAAAAATAGTTGTTTTTGTTCAGAGGAATATACAGAACAATGTTGTTGTTGAAATAAATCTAAACTGTGTATTTGAAAGACCAGTACCAATACCTCAACCTTAACCATATTCAACCCTTGAAAGTCCAACTGCATGATTTGGTTGATTCTGTTGGCCTGAGGACTGCACTGGTAATGAGTATACTTTACATGGGGTGTTGAGTTGGAACCCATTTATGGTATTGGATTTTGTTAGAGTCAGGAAGGGTCCTGGTAAATCACTCAAGGTATTCTCTAATATAACAGACTAAAAATGTATTGAACTCAAAGCAGCGTGTTAATAACACAATAATCAGTTCTTAATACAGTCGACACTCGTTAATACAAGGTCTGCTGGACTGCCTGTTTCTCCTCGTCTTATCAGAACCTCGTCTTATAAATCATGTAGTACTGTGCACAAAACGTACGACTGCACGTGTACCATGCAGTACACAATGCAATGGGCTAATGGTACATGTATACTGCTACAGGTAGGCAGCCAAATACATGCCAAAAGATCGGTATTTTATTGTGTTATGTTTGAGGCTTTTGTTTGACAAGGATTTTGATTAATAAAATGAATGAAAATAACATTAAAGATTGGGGAAAAAAAGCAGTACTTAAGATCAAAGTAGTCCAACAAATTTCTCGAAAGTTTCCATGTTGATGTCACTCTGTCACTGCAGTTTACTTGCTGGTATCCGATTATCCAGTGTAATAGTGTATGTACAAAAGCAGGGAACCATGGTATGCTGTGGTGTTTCAAAATGAATTGATTTTGGTGTTTGACTGCGTTGCATTTCCAGACAAGAAAGCCTTCTATTGTTCATAGTTTGGAATTGGGGGATCACGTCCCACGCGCTCACAAGCGAGCTCATTTGATTCTGGCTAGCCACAAAGAAGTCTTTCAATCGTCATGTCAATAGGAAGCCAGTGTGTATACCACCTAAGTCAGCTTTTTAATGTGGTATTGATCGTCCACGGAAATCGGAACAATGATTTCGATTCTGCGTAGGTGAGGCAAGAATTTCTTGCCACAAATGGGCTGTAATAAATTTCCTCGCAAGAGGGGCCGAAAATAACCTTGTATTAAACGTGATCTCAATACGACTGTGCTCGTTTCTTCAGTATTTTAATACATACCAACACGCCTGGTGCAGTTCGGAACTGGGAAAAAAACTTGTCTTAACCAGTATCTCGTAATGACCTAACTCGTTTTATCGGGAATTGACTAAACCAGTTCTTATACAGAGCATTTCACAATAATGGCTCAATGCGCTTTAGGCTAGTGCCCTGGTCATTGGGCCAATAACATTCCTGTAATCTTTCTCAGCTCCCTCAGGAGTACACAGCCCCGAACTGCCGTGGCGCTCTGAAGGCTTTTTCAAACACAATATCAACCTCTACCCTCGCAGGTACCCATTTATAACCCTGGGTGAAGAGAAGTTATTATAGTAAAGCATCTTGCTCAAGGACACAAGTATCGTGACTGGGATTCGACCCACACCTCGATGACTTAACACCAGAACTTAAGTCCAGTGAACTAACCGGCTCGGCCACGACACTCTACAGGCATTATTACTGTGCTCGCACACGTGGTGTACACTGCACTTATTTACATTGCAGCCAAGCTACATTTTCTTTTGCAACCTTTATGTACATTGTAATCATTTATGCTGTGTGCAAGTAGCCACTTGGGTGGACAGAGTGTCATGAGTGAGTGTAATCACATCAAATTGCTTTTGGTACTTTATTTGTGATGTTTGCACATGAGACAGCTCATTTGAGGAGAATGTGGGGATGTTGGTATTGGTCAAGAGAACCTACATTGGTTGTAATGTCTCATCTGCTACTGCCCTGGGGCTGCCAGCATGGCCAGTGTTCCCAAACATACTCCACATGTTGACACTGATCATGAGTAATCTGACAAGGCTGGTCTGCCAGCATGTCTCTACTTGGATTGATTGTAATTGACTTCCATGCCTGAACTGCAAACTCTGCATAAGTGCTCCAGTATCCTTAAAAGACGAGAATGCTTTTGCAGAGATTAGAAAGGTCACTTCTTTGTGTGAGTTATATAAAACAAATATTGAATGCATTTTTGTTTGTGCATTGTCGCAGAAAATAATCGCTTGATAAAATCTGGCTTTCCCATTTCAGTTGGCTTGGCCTTGTGAAATACAATAGTCCAGATTTCACCTTGTGATTATATTCTGCGACAATGCACTCACATGCATTCAATACTTGTATAATATCTATACGATATTATTGGAACCAAGAAATCCTCAAAAGTACCTTGTACTACAGCCTGTAGGCCTGAAGATAACTGTGAAGAAAAGATGATGCAGAAGTGTCAATTTTAGATGAACCCAACCAAGGGAAAGCCCACAAAACCGGATAGGGACTGAAAACCCAATCCACATGCAAGGCTCCAGTTCAAGGCAGAGGTTGATGAGGGTAGCTAGCAGAGATGAAAGGCTTGGGAAGAAACTGCTGAGTCAGTCTGGTCCCCATTAGTCAAGCAAGACCGATTGGCAACAAAGTACATAAATAAAGAATACAAGTGATAAATTTGATTTATTGTCCTCTATCTCTAGGAAACTGCAGAGTCCCTTGAGCAATCCAGGATTTGTGACCAGAGCTTTAATTGACAGATTCTTGTATAAGATCGGCATGAAGAAAGGTGTAAAGTTGGATCATGATAGTGGGGGTGTCCACCCAGTATTCAATGTGAGTATACATAGTGTGAGTGATTCAGCACATTTTTTCCTGTAGTGGTGAGTCTGAGATTTTTACATATTTGGGGCTATATGACGGTCTAAATTCACATGTAGATGTATGAAATTCTAATTTTATTTCTTTGAAAGTTATCGCAACCTTTAGGGAAAGGGAATTTCCACCCAGTGTTTGTAATAAAATAAGGGTATGAAATAATTTGGCAAGTGGGTTTTTATTTTATTTTTATAGGTTTCAGCAATTAAATACAATATTTTGTCACAATGGACCTAAAATGTCATCCGAGCTGCTCTTTTGTTTAAGAATGTGTACATCTGTTGTTGTTTTGTTGTATTCAGCATGGAATCACCGTGTATTTGAATCCCATGTTTACAAACGCAACACGTGTGGTATTGTTCCTAGTCGTTTGTTTTTCATGTCAGTTTTGAAATATGTAGCCTGACTTTGTTAAAAAGCAAAAGCTGTTGTCGATCGAATGAAATCATGATGGTTTGTCATGCTTTTGGCTGCTCAAGTAAGCCAAATTCTTGGAAAGGTCTCAGTTTCTTTTAGATACCTTGTCCAAAGAAATGTCCGATATCTGTAAGAAAGGGCTGCATAATATAAACATGATAAAAAACGCACAGTTCAACTACAAAACCTTTGTGCCAAATATAGAGATTGCTGTCTGCGAAGTGCACTTTGAACCTGATTACTTCGAGGAAACTTGTCAAGTCACTCTCCTTGGGTAGACATCAAGTTCCAATACGTTCAAACAAGTGCATTTGTTTTTCTCATACTGATGAATCGACAATGGTGCTGGTAACTATTGTGTGTAGTTGCTTGGACCAGGTACCAACCACATTCATTTGCCACAAAATGACAAACTATGTCCAGATTGTTTTTATGAATGTAGAAAAAGTTATATGTCCAGTTTGCTTTGGCGGACACAATAACACGCAAAGCTCACAAGCAAAATGCAGCGGCAGGCTTATAAACTGGCATTCAAGTTTCTGTGGGAGTTGGCAGTGGTCATGTCAACAGGCCATGTGTGATGAGACACTGTAGCAAATTGCTTGTACACAGGCAAACGTTCTCAAAGATCCTGTAGTAGTGGTTGGGTGCCCTGGTCAAAAGGCACTTCAAACAATTATAATACCGGAGTCTTATATAGCACATAGATCTACCAACATTTAGGTACTCAAGGCACTTATTACATTTTGTTTTAAGACAGGTTTTTGAAGTTATGGTTTATGAGACCCAGAAATGTAGCACCTTATAAGGGTTTACAAGGTGCTGCAGCGCATTCAGCAGCTACTGCCAGAAACACCTGGGTGAACCCTTTCAATGAACGAATGAATGGATTTACTTTTTTTTATGGGTTTGTGCCCAATGTCTTTATCAAAAACTTATTCCTTTCACATACCAGTCAAGATTTTGTAAAGATGATTATACTGCATTGTTATGATGCCTCTCATCTCTCTCCAGGATGCCATATTTTTGACCTGGCGTGGGTTGATGATCGCCTGTTACATGTACATAACAGGTTTCCAACAGTCTGATTGTGCTTCAGAAACAAGATCAGAAAAAAAAACTAAAAATAATAACCATTAAATTTTGTAAATGTCAATGATAAAATTCTCTATGTGGGTGTCCAAACTGAGTTTCGTGTTGACAAAACAACTTTTGAATGGCTTGAAAAAAAAATTGTTTTTTTGACTGAAAAGAATCCCACTCAGGTAACATGAAAAGGGTTTTTAATCTAGAAATAAACTGGTTAAGGCATGACCTGAATTTACAAACTTACTTTTATTTAATTTTGCTTCCTATTTTGCCATTTTTATATATACACCACCAATAAACATTAAAATCGAGACGTCAGAGAGCTATGTACTGCACATAGTAAGTGGAATCCTTCTCCTCACACTGCAAAGATTATAAATACATGTATGTACTCATATGGGTCCCCGGGGCAATGATCAAGACAGGTGATCTAGAGCTTGGTCTGTTCATTGTTTTGTTTGTATTTGTCTGACAACATCTCTATCTTGTGATGCCCTATGCAGACCCCTTGTGGACAATCACACAAATACCCACAAGCAATAAATAACACAACTTCGACCTCCAAAATGACAGCAGTGAGAACAGCATTATAATAAACACTTTAAACTGATTGTAAGTAAATTAACGCCATGAGTGGTTTAATTAATCACAGGATGAGGCAAAGAAGTTGGAGACAAGGGCAACCCAATTTGGTTATGTGGTGGAAAGTCTACTAGCCAGGTACAAAAAGGTAAGCTAGACATGAAAATCACAGCCTACAATTTGGTCCACACCTAGGTTGGAGCAAAGGCTTGAACAAAGGCCTTTGTGGGGGGGGGGGGAGTGGGAAAGGAAAAAACAACAACTTGGGAACACATTTACATGTGTTAGTATTTACTTCTGGGAAATGGAAGTGCAGTCTGATCAGTTTTCTTTTGTATTTCATGTATTTTCACATATCAAAATAATTTGTTTTTGTTCTCCCATCTGTAATCACATCTCACTCCTCCCTGCTTCCTCTCTGTTTACTAGGGAATCATGACAGAACAACTGGTGCTCAAGCGTATTGCAGACATTCTCATCGATGTGTACGCAGTCACAGCTGTCTTATCGCGTGCTTCTAGGTCCAAGACCATTGGCCTGAGAAACTGTGATCATGAGATGACCATAGCAAAGACGTTTTGTAAGCAGGCTGATGAGAGGATAACAAAGAACTTCTATGATATCGCTCGGGGTGAGTTGAAGAAAATTATGTGTTTAGATGTACCACCAAACAATCAATGCAGTGAGTTGAATAGGTTGGTCAACTCACTAGCAAATGTTAATGAGGGTTAACTTTTTACTTGTTTTGTAGGAAACACCTCATTTGTAACTTCAAATAAAGTCTTGATTTATTTTCTGTTCTATTTTCATTTTTTTTTTTCAGCACCCGATGAGAACTCTGATTCAGCGATTCAAAGAATTGCAACAGAGGTGTGTAATAACCATGGTTATCTGGCTGTTCATCCATTGACAAAGGAATTTTAGCCCTAATCAATTTGTCATCAAGTTGTTGTACGTGATGTACCATTGAGCCATGAGGGGGCTATCAAATCATTAATTAGTTCTACTAAAGATGAGTTTCCTACAAACATTTTGCTCAACGTTTGTTTATAATCTACCGATATACAAAGGGTCATAATTGTTTGCTGTACCAGGGTAAAAGATTGTGAATTTTATTGGTCGTGAACCAATTATGTGATGTGTTTCACAAGATGCATGTACATGATTCAGGGGAACAAGAGTGACCCCCCACAGGGTACATTACATTGATCATTTCCACCACCTTGTACCAAATTTTAATTAGTCCCGGGTACGAGGTTGTAATTTTGCTGGTACTTGGGAAATTGATTTACGTTCCTAAGAGATGTGCCGTAGGGAACAGAAAGTAAATTTGTTCAACTAAACAATGAAATGCAATGATCAACAATAAATTAATATAACAAACATAATTTATTTCACTTTATGTTTGTTTCCCTCTCCTGAAATCTGTTACACACCCTTGGCTTCGCCTTGTGTACCAGTTGCCCCCTGGGTGTACAAAACACCATGGACCCCATCACAGCATGCAACAATTGTATAATGAAACCTTTGATCAGTCTGACCATCAAAGGTTTCATTGTATGCTGCACCCAGAATTTGTGGTTTTAGGCAGGTTTTTCCTTTTATCTGGTTTTGCAAATTGAACTAAACGTTCCAGTTAATTGCTGTGTATTACATGTATGTATTTATTGTAGTCTCATGAACGAGTCTATTTTTAAGCAGTATCAATGCAAAAAGGTTTTTATCTTGACAAAGCAATCTTTAACATCACTTAAAAATTTGTACAAGTTTTGTTCACATAAGAATAGAACTACATTTTTGGCTTGCACATTACTGTAATCATCAGCCTCATGGGTAGAAAGGATCAAGAGGTAACTGGTTAAATTGGGCGAGAACAATTCTTGTGGTGCTGTTGTAGAGACGTAAAATTAAAATCTTGCAATAGCCGATTTTATCCCTCAGAAAAATATTAAGTCTTGGATATATCCCTCTGCACCAAGCCTCTAAGCTGTCAGTTAAATATTGTTGGAAACATGATGTTTGGCATTTCATAAACAATTTTGCTGTCTTTTCAGGGGGGTGGCAGAAGAGATAATTGGTAAAAGTAGGAAAACTTTTTTGAGTACGAGGGGCGAGTTATATGAACATGTGGTGTAAGCTGAGATATGCTTTTCAGGCTATTTCAATAACGATTGTCCTGAATTCTCCAGAGGGCAAACACAATCAGATCAGATCAAAGTAGCAAGAATACCATGCGTGATTTATGTGAAAAGTAACAAACATGTTTTCCATTCAGCGAGGAATGTACATATTTTTTAATTCATCTCTGGATGTGCACAAAATGGTGTTGAGTCTTGGTACAATAAATTGTACTAATTTTCCTACACTGTAGTTTGTTGGGATTATGCCACAGGAATGGAGAAATGATCAACAACTGTTATATGATAGATATATTAACAAGACTCAAGAAAGTACATGTAGTGAGTATACAGTGCTTAACACACATCAGTGTATGGGTAAAAACACAAATAAAAACTGTTACAATGTATATGGTTTTGCAAGGCACCAGCAAGATTTCTGACCAAAAAGATCTACTGTACACTAAAGATATTGCCATAAAGCTGTATTTTGATCCACAAGGATGTTATATTGATAATAAACCTGTGTATGATATCAAGAGGTTTTGAACCAATTATTAACTCATTTAATACAAGTACAAGTAGGTTTAGAGAAGCAGTCTGAAACACTCGTGGTTTGTTTTTAAACAATGTACATGTATGTTGAAAGTTTTTTCCTGAAAACCATACAATTCCAGACCTTCATGCAACAAACAGGAGTTTCTCGAAAGAAAAAAAGAAATCTTGATGCTTGCGAGAACGTTTGTTGGCTTAACTTGGTGAAGTTATTGTTTCAATGTGACCACAAATAATGACAAAAATACTGTTATTTCCTGTTGATACAAGTCATGCCATTTTATTAACCGATTCCATGATGAAATATATTTATACAACACTTCCAAGCTGCAGATAAATTCTCTACTGCTAATGTTGAAGACTATCACATCTTAAGATTTATTTTGTAAACTCCTATTATTCCCGACCGGTACATTTGTAGAAAGGTGATCATTTTATGAGTAGCACTCTGTTTTGATTGAGCATGCTTAGTTGAAGCAGGTGTTGGGCCTTCTTGTGGTGAAGATGGGCCTGAATGTACGCTGGGTGCGATGAGGAAGGGGGAACTTGATCTTGGAGTTCTGTCAAAAAGAGAAATAAGTAATGTTGTGTTAAACTCTTAGCCAGGGGTAAAAAGTAGCATTTCAGTTGCTTAAAATAGAAAAAAGTCAGATATAACAGTATTTGACAGCATATGGGTGCCTGGTTATTGAACACCAATGTCAACATTTGCATGTATGCCCTTTATGTATGGTTATAAAAATAACACTGTTACACTAAACTGTGTACAAGGATTACATTTGCCTTTCGGTTGAAAATTCAAGCAAAGTACTTTCTGCATACTTTTCTGGTAAGACAAAATTAACATTAAAAGATGCAAAGTTGGAATCTTACATGGAACTGCTTGATGTTGGGACGTCTGCACTTCTTAGCTGATACTGTCTCCACCTTCATGATCTGGATACAAGAGGCCCTTGCTCTGTGACGAGCACCCATGTCACGGTCTAAAGGAAACAGAAAATATTAATTAATCTCCAGTCGTAACAAAGAACAGTTGCAACTTTCCAAATTCAGCTCAAGACTCGGGCCTTTTGTAGCAACTTGTTTCACTCCCATGAACATGATTGTTGGTTCTGACAGGCGACAAGCAGCCAAAGTTTGCTATCTGCACATTTTAGAATTGGCAAACAGAGATAAGAACTTTGAGCCAATGTATGATGTGCAAAAAGTAAAGCATGATGTGTGCCTCCATAAGCCTGTGAGGAACACATGACTAGTGTAAATTGCATTGACATCTTGAAAGAATGAAGTTCATGCTCGGCCTAAGTTATGATGTCCTTAGGACTACACTAACATATAAGAACAGTGTTTCGAGTGAACATTTCACTAGAGTTTTATTTTTCCCCTTATGTACCCGGTATCTGTTTTTGGCATTTAAATCCTTTCAGGATAATACGCTTTGTACATGGACTTACAGCACTGTGTGACAGCCCCAGCAGTGGTCAGGTCACGGTACTCTCTGTACATGTTGTGCGATCCGCTCCTTGAGTCGTAGCGAAGCCAGATGCCAAAATTCTTGATCTTTGTTGGCTTGGTCTCATAGATCTAATGGAAGGGGTTGGATGATTTAAAAGACAAGTTTTTATTACTTTTGTTAGGCAATTATGTAATGCTCAGACTTTAGAACTCACAGTGAACACGGATGGTATGAAGAAATGAGTATAGAACACGGATTCGGACAAGTTGCACGTAATTTTACGTAAGTCATAAAAATAAAAGATGTACATTTGCAAAAATAAAACTGTGTCTTAAAACTACGAAGGAAAACATACCAAAATTCAACAAACTTTCGATCCTACATTCATGTTCTACTTAATTTAAATGTCACTATCATTCAATATAGTGTCTGATCAATAGCTGATGATGTGGATTGAATATTGTCTTCGTACATTGTTTGCTGCATTTACGGTTATTTTTGTAAATGTCTGAATGCCAATAGCTTGTTTCAGAACATTATATTTAATATTCTCAAGTTTAAAGCCTTCATCCCTCAACAACTGAAAGAAAAGTTAAATAACAATTAAATAAAATCCTAAATGCACCAGTGAAGCTTTACTCAGTCTTGGACACTTTTGTAGCAACTTGTTTCACTCCCATGAACACGATTGTTGGTTCTGACAGGCGACAAGCAGCCAAAGTTTGCTATCTGCACGTTTTAGAATTGGCAAACAGAGACAAAACACTTTGTGCCAACGTATGATGTGCATTTCTTATGACATTCTTTGCAACATCCATGAAACATTTGGGGAAGGCACCATCCCAAATGTTTCTGGAAAGTGTTGATCAATGGTTAGAACAGCACTGTGCAAACTTTCAGTCCTTTTTCACAGTAAAATCTCTTTTCCATGTACACAAAAAAAGAAACAAAGAAAAAAAGAGAAACAAATGTATGAAAATTAAGCCTCACCAAACAATATACTGATCAAGTCAGATGTCTGCCATAAACATTCTTTTGATGTGAGTAAAGGAGCATGAATGGCAGCACGCATAATAGGAACAATTCACATTGGGGCTTAACAGATCGATGTAGGGTTAAGACATAATTAAACAAGTTTTTTGTACCTTCCGACAGGAGACGATTTCCCCTTTGGTCTTCTTGATTTTCTTCAGTTTCTTGATGAAGTACCAAAAGCGGGACTTGGCCGACACATGGTCTGATGCAAATATGCGCATCTTGTAGAGGGCTGGAAGGCGCACCTTTTCGGTGGGTACCCTCCGACCAATCACATGGTACTCCTTCAGCTATTTTTAGGGGGAAAAAGGCAGTAAATTCTAGTGTTACACAATTCAAAACTAAGTGAATTATTCAGGAGACAAATAATTGGGTTCCCCTATCCCCTCCTAGATGACATCAACAATGACAACTTTTGTACGCAAAACTATAACTCTTCCACGTTTTTTACTTTTAATACCAAATCCACAATTTACAATTCTTCACGCATATGAGAGACTTACATTTTTTTTGCCAAAATTTGTCCATCGACGATCTGTTGGTTATGGCTTGAAAGTCTAGAGTACATTAGATCTGAGTTGGGGTGACTCATTTTGGTGGAATTTTATGAACAATGTCAGAGCTGATACAGACATGTTTAAACGTCGTTGACGCCTTGATGGTTGCTGTTGCACATGTGTGTGTACAGTGCTATGACTTGTTTGTACTCCTCTAGTCCAGCAGTCTTCTTGCGACGTTTATCTCGAAGTGATGACGTCAAGGTTCCAAGTAGCGGTAAGCGGTCTTGGAAGTGACACTGTGCTGAACATATGCGCAGTATAATCAGGACACAATTTTTTTCAGCAGTTCAGAATTGCCATCCTCAAAATATTTTTCTGAATGACTACGTCTGTTTGCATTCGGCGACAGCAGCACGATGAACAACTATACAGCGACACAAAGAAGACTAGAGCAGAGGAGTACAAGTCGGTCCTACTAATTGCCGACCCCTGCCGACCCCTACCGACAACTCGAAAAAACCTACCAACAACTCATTCCAAATGCACTCTTAGTCACTGGTTTAAACCTAAATGATAGATAATGTTACTTTAAGTCCTAGAAGTCTTATTTTTATTTCTTTGATATAAGAGAAATAAGTATTTTCAATCACGGAATGTGATTTTCTGCGAAGTAGTGCTGTCCGCCATGATGCTCGATTATGCGTAGTGGACTAAACCATTTATCGATGGGTATACTTAAAATTTGTATGACAACAGAGGGCGCCCTTCTAAAATGGAGCGTTAATTGAATATTCTACAAAAAGCATATGTGTAGCATTTCTAGTTTGATGAAAATAACATTTAAATATGAAATTTTTAAAAACCTTTTCTCTTCAAGAAAAAAATGATTAAACACGAGTATAGAGGGTTTATTCTGGAATTATTTTTCGATATAGTTTAGAAGGGTGCCCTCTGTTGTCATACAAATTTTAAGTATACCCATCGATAAATGGTTTAGTCCGCTACGCGTAATCGAGCATCATGGCGAACAGTACTAATGCTTCACGGAAAATCACATTCCGTGATTGAAAATACTTATTTCTCTTATATCAAAGAAATAAAAATAAGGCTTCTAGGATTCAAAGTAACATCATCTATCATTTAGGCTTAAACCAGTGACTAAGAAAAAGAGTGCATTTGGAATGAGTTGTCGGTAGGTTTTTTCGAGTTGTCCGTAGGGGTCGGCAGGGGTCGGCAATTAGTAGGACCCGTACAAGTCATATCACCGTACAGCGCGTATGCGCAACAGCAACCATGGCTCCGATTACTCCTAGAACTATGAGGTTCGTTCCGCTATCGTCTCCACGAGCCTCATAGAGTGATATGTACAAAATCCTATTCGAAACTTTCTGCCCTTCACGTTTACATGGCTACAGTTCTTTTTTGAAATCAGATCTCGCCAAAACTAGGCTCTATGTGTTCTTTCAACTCTGATCGAGCGTTGCACTGGTCCAGAAAATCCACTCCGCAAACTAAAAGTTGTTAAAAAGTGATAAATTCTCACCGTAATTTAGATCCCATTCAAACAGTATTGCAACAAATATGGCGACCGGAGTTGCAAAATTAACTGGTATGCTGCTATGCCGTGCGCTGGTCCTATGGGCTGGTTCCGCGTACCAGTTAATTTACAAATTTGTAAATTAACTGGTACGCGGAACCAGCCCATAGGACCAGCGCACCGCATAGCAGCATACCAGTTAATTTTGCAACTCCGGTCGCCATATTTGTTGCAATACTGTTTGAATGGGATCTAAATTACGGTGAGAATTTATCACTTTTTAACAACTTTTAGTTTGCGGAGTGGATTTTCTGGACCAGTGCAACGCTCGATCAGAGTTGAAAGAACACATAGAGCCTAGTTTTGGCGAGATCTGATTTCAAAAAAGAACTGTAGCCATGTAAACGTGAAGGGCAGAAAGTTTCGAATAGGATTTTGTACATATCACTCTATGAGGCTCGTGGAGACGATAGCGGAACGAACCTCATAGTTCTAGGAGTAGGCTCCGATGACATTTGATCAATTTTGTATAAGCTCTGAGATTGTTCATAAAATTCCACCAAAATTAAGTCATCGCAACTCGGATCTAATATACTTCAGACTTTCGAGCAATAACCGAGACAAGATATCATCGAAGATAAAAATTTGGCAAAAAATGTAAGTCTGGATTCGAAGGTTGGTCTCTGAATCTGTGTATGTAGTCTAGCGTATAGGCACTATTTAAAGGGCTAGGTCTAACTAAATATAGTTAACTTTTAAATGACCATGTGTGTAACTTGTAAGATAAGTTTAAGAACGTGAAATATTAATTCTAAAAGTCTAACAAATAACATTGTAATGTAACAAATGTAATTTGTAAACGAATTGACTAAATCATGTTTAAGAAAAATTGTGCAAAAGATCTGAACTAAAAATTAAAGTTTTTAGAGTACACAACAATCAATTTTAACAGGTGACCACAAAAACTGCAACCTTCGTCAACTTATTTTCCCCCGAACCACCACAGACTGGAATCTCCTTCCACAGTAAAGGGTTAATGTTGTCCGGATAGTGGGCAGTGAGTACTTTGGGCAATTTTCCAATGTCGGCATAGGTTCAGAATACAATCCATCATAGGAGACCAACTATTTACACTCTAGTTCTGGAAAAAGCGCTACGAGTATATTCTATGATAAATCGTTATTAAGTTTATTGTATTTGTTTAATTGACAATGTTAGAAAATGTAGGAAAATTCGACCAAAATTCCTCACCTGTCCCTTAGCCTTCATGGTGGCTTCCACGAGGCGAGAAAAAGAGACCGATTCAATATCACTGGTGTTCTTACCTAGTTGTTGGAGTTTCCTTTATTCTGTGAGCACTCTCTGCCGGATACCAGGTTTACCTACGGTGGCCGACAGAAGGCAAGGTTTGAAGGGTGTAGGGCCATCTCGACTCAAAACCGACTCGACGCACGCCATCTCGACTCAAAACCATCTCGACTCAAAACCGGTTTTGAGTCGAGATGGATTTGCGTCGACTTGACTTGAGTCGAGTCGGTTTTGCGTCGAGATGGTTTTGAGTCGAGATGGATTTGAGTCGAGATGACTGCACACCGTTTGGGTTACAATTTTAAACGATAACAGTTTGAAGAATATATTCTTCATTCATAATTTCACATAAAAATAAGTTTAAAACAGTTCTATGATATCAGAGACGTGTGGTAATTCTTTTTAGTTGTATTATTATTAACTATTCATCCATGGAAATTGAAACAATGATTACAATAATAGAGTTGTTCAAGTTCTGACGAGGCAGTTGTTTCGCTGCAGAGCTACCTAGCTGTGTAAATCATGAGTGTGACAGGACTGGGCAAGTTTAAGACCCACGTGTTATTAAATGGCTGCAATTTTGTGCTTGGTTTGGAGTGAGTTCGAAGTATCCATTTAGCCCCTCTCTCCGAATTTAACTTGTTACTTCAGACATAACTTCAACTTGCTTGTAAAGACCTACAGTTTCAACAATGTCATTCTTTTTAAGAGGCACAGCCACCAAGAAGAAGTCTGTAAGTAAAAAGGTGAGAAAATGTCGATGTTGAGTTATGTATGTGTAAGTTACTCTGTGTAACCATGGAGGTAGATATAGATTTACCTCCATGCTGTACGTTTACTTTCGTCAACTTGCCCACGTTTTTTTTAACCCTAACTCCACAGAGTTATTTACTAGTGTACTACTACTAGGATCCTTCCCCACTCTAACAAATTCCAACACCATATGGGTAACTCAACACCCAAACTGTGGTAGATTATGATGGTATGCCTGAACCTACTCCTCTAGGCTCTAGAACTATGGTTCGTTCCGCTATCGTCTCCACGAACCTCATAGAGTGACATGTACAAAATCCTGTTCAAAACTTTCCGCCATATTTGTTGCAATACTGTTTGAATGGGATCTGAATTACGGTGAGAATTTATCACTTTTTAACAACTTTTAGTTGGCGGAGTGGATTTTCTGGACCCGTGCAACGCTCGATGAGAGTTCAAAGAACACATAGAGCTTAATTTTGGCGAGATCTGATTACAAAAAAAGAACTGTAGCCATGTAAACGTGAAGGGCAGAAAGTTTCGAATAGGATTTTGTACATGTCACTCTATGAGGTTCGTGGAGACGATAGCGGAACAAACCTCATAGTTCTAGGAGTAGCCTGAACCCATTTAAAGCATGATCAGTTTACTCATGCAGTCCCCAGTCCAACAAAATCCAACAAAACCTGCCGTTAAAAGTAGGCTAAAATTGATGAAATGCTGGCAAAATTACTTAACGCCATGTGATGTAGCATGCTAGTCTTTCTCCAAAGTGGTCATTGTGCACTGTGCTATGAACTCTAGGTTCGAAACAACTTGGGTACGAAACGACCGACATTCTTATAAATTCCATTATTTAAGTCTTGCACTTTGCAGTATACTGGCATACTGGTGAAACCGGTTTTCGATCACATAAATTGTATTAAAAGGAAAATTGTTCGGAAACAAAAACTAAATGAAAATTTTCAAAACCATCTGACCCACCTTTTCACAAAACACTTCGTATTTGCTGTGTACAGGCAGCGTCATCTGTTTCCGGTCAGTTCATTGAGTGGCAAGTTCTATCAACTTTAGACACAAATATGACATGCAAAATGTCTCAAAAATGTAAAAGTCTTGTCCACCTAAATCAAGTTCTTTCTCAATTTCTGTCATGGATAGTCATGATAGTTAAGTTTGTGATAGTTAAACCAAGTTTCCATCTCTGATCAGTAACATGTTGTAACTATCGTTTCCTATGTATTTTCGGCATTTATTACTGTGTGTTTTTAATGTAAAAGGCCAAGGAATTTCCTATACAGGGACAATAAAGTCTTATTGTTTTGTATTGTATTGTATTGTATTGTATTGTACTTGAGCTGATCCAAGGTATGATGATGAAATCAAAACCTTTAAAAAGGCACTGATCTAAAGTGCATTTATGATGGTGAAGTCAAAAACAAACCACTGCATGTTAACAATCTGACATAAATATTAAAACATGACTATTTTCCATTTTTTAGGATTCCGCCGGTAAATCTAAACGAGATGTGAGTATTGCTGCACTTAACAAGCTCAGGAAAAAGAAAGCCAAATTGACTGAAGAGATTGTTAGTGAGTCATCAGATGATGAAATGTAAGTTGTAGGTATTGTCCAAGGTATGGACATAATTCAGGTATACATGTACAATGCTTGAAATAATAGAAAGGTATGTATATGTAGGCTCCAGATAATTTCTGGAATTTGGGCTGTGGTCTACCAGGGTGCAATTTGTTCACTTGCTCGGCACACAAACACTGGACATCCCCACTCGGCAATATCATCCAGTTAAACTGGACATCACCACTCGGCAATATCATCCAGTTAAACTGGACATCGGCAATCATCATCCAGGTAAACTGGACATCCCCACTTGGCAATATCATCCAGTTAAACTGGACATCGGCAATCATCATCCAGTTAAACTGGACATCGCTACTCAGCAATCATCATCTACATGCAGGTAAACTGGACATCACCACTCGGCAATCATCATCCAGTTGAAAAGAAGTAAAGAAATAAAGAAAAAGAAGACTTCTTAGCCGACAAACAAATTGTCCAAACCCTCCTATACACTGATACCACAGACTACCTCAAAGTATTATACCTTAATCAAGGCCATATGTATGATGTAGCATTGGGTGCATGGGTTTCTTCTGTTTGTACAGCTGGTATAAGGAAACCCCATGGCTTGTTTACTGTGGACTTAGTCTCCACCTGTGGAATTTTGTGGCAAGGGCCAGTTGGATAGGAGAGTACACCATTAGACCGATCCATTAAGCCCTGCCCACTTAAGTGTTGACAATCACATCCTCGGCGACGCCACCGAAGGTCCAACAAAAGTCAGACATGATAAAATCTTATTGGAAAATGTAACCATGCATAAGCTCGCCCATTCATGCTGTGCAGTGTGGCATTGAAGAGGTGCGCTAATAATAGTTATTTGTTAGACATCAGGCTGATTGCTGATTGTGGATGACAGTTTCTTGGTTTAGTCAGTTCCATTCCACTATTGTCCCTGGACTCCCTAGAAGGACACTTTGCGGAATTGAGTGCTAGTCAAACTTGTTTCTTACTAATTTGCCTTTATGAAACCATAAATATTGATTATTACTCACAATGTCTTCAATCATTACTTTAGGGTTTCATCTCTGCAACTGATAGTCTGGGTAATTTTATTTTCAAAATCTTTGGCTTTGGTAGCCCAAAATTTGACACAAATTTTGTGTTTACATGAGGATGTTTTATGTGGTTCATTTTAATAAACAAGTACATGAAGTTCATGTTTTTTGTAGGTCTCATACAAGTCCCATTGACTTCCAACTGTCTGCTGTATAAGCTCCAGTGGTTCCTCCCGTTACATGGTTCCTTCAAATTGAAAAATGGGCCTGCATGTCTGCTCTTCTGCGGAACCGAGTACCCACTTTTGTTGGTTCTGTCTTCAAAAGACCCAAGTCCCAAGCATAAATGGCTCTATGGAGCCCATCTCAGGACTGGCTCATCGAATAAATGAACAACCAAACCGACTCTAAATTAAGGGCTCAGCATTGACTGCTGACGCTGCAAATATTTTAAAGAGTATCATATGTCACAGCAAACCAGACACGGACTGTCGATTGTCAAATTCACATTGTGCGAAATGAATATTTTCATTGGCTGTTGAATTCCTACAGACTGTTATTATATACAAAAGCCATTTTGAAGTTGTTTACCTTAGTTCACACACCTTCAAGAGAAGCAGAGCCAGTATAAACAAAAACGTGTTTTGTTCATGTTTTTTTGAAAGTTTGTTTTGAATTTATTGTCTCTAATCCAGTGATACCCCAACCAACAAGAGAAAGCTTGACCAATCCTCATCTGAGTCAGAATCTGAACAGGAAACTGCACAGGAAAAGAGACTTCGTCTTACCAAGCAGTATTTGGCACAGCTTGAAGATGAAGGTAGGTAAATTTGTAAACTATTGGTTGTGTTGTTTGCAAGGGCAACCTGATGTGGTGCGAGTGCCAACAGGACAGCATTTGGAATAGTATACACATATGGACTGGCAATGAGGGCAATAGTGCACGTCCATGCACCCCGAGGGACCCTCTCCTGGTCACTCACAGGCCCTCGGGGTGCATAGACTTGCACTATTGCCCGAATAATGCAAGTCCATATGTTTTTTATAACACACCTCAGTCCAAAATGTCATGTGAACAAAATATATTTTCAGAACGCACGGTTTTACAACTTTAAACTGTTATGAGCATTGTAAACCTCTTGAGGGCGCTGTTTACCAGTCAATAGTTTTGGGGGTTTTGAAACTATTTCCCGCTTTGCGATTTATTTCCCCCAAATGAAGCACGTGCGGTGCGTTGACACGCGTCAAGTTCACAGTGGTGCAAATTTCATGCACTAGTCTATATATTAGTTCACGTGACCGTGTTTCAGCCAATCTTGATAAAGAACCAGTGAGAAGTGTGTTATAATACCTTCTAGATTACAGCCGCAAATGCTACATCTACATGTCTCTAATTTAAATGTTGATATAAAATTTCATATAAATTTTGTAACCCTTCCCCTGTTGTGTTTAATTAAAATCTATATGTTTACAGTAACTCAACTAGTAGATTCTGAGGAAACTGATATTCAACCTCTTGACAATATTTTTTGCTGGTTTGGCTATTAACTCCAGAATAATTTTGTTGCTTAATGGTTGGGCATATCATATGATATTTATAATATTACAATGTAGTTCCATTTCATTTACTGGTGTGGTTTTTACAGGCAATGTTTCTTCATGTCTAACCATGCTGGTTGAATGTCTATTGGGTAGTTCAATTCAATTAAATTTATAATTAATTTTGTTTTCATCATTTATTGTCAGGCTTGAAAATGTATTAATATTTAGTCAAATAATTTCTTCTTCTCTTTTGTTCTTGCAGAGAAAGATAATGAAGAAGCCAGAGAAATTGACAAGGATGCCATAGCACACAGACTTAAAGAAGATGTGGTAAGTAGATGTACAATATGTCAGGATAATTCCAAATGACAACAAATGTGTTAGTGTATTTCATTGTGTGGTTTTCATCACATCGTAAAGAGTGTTGCAAAACAATCTCAAAGCATTTCCTTTTCTCCCAAAGATGTTCAATGTCATCTTGAGTGATACTGCTTCTTTTCATCCACTATACATCATCAGAAATATATTGCAATCTTTGATTATGACAAAATGCTGAAATGTTAAGATTACTAAAAAAGTATAAATCATGTTGTTTTACTAATGCATTATCAATATAACTGGTACATGAAACATGACTGTAAAGTTTTTACATTAAGCGTGTTTTAAACACAGACGTGCTCATCCTGCTTTTTAACTAGAGGTGTCGTATGGCGTGTATCCACAATATTTTTTTATCTAGCAAACTGGCATCGTTTAAACATGCCGTTACGTAAAATTGGAATATGGGAACAAAGGTTGCCGGGACATTCCATTGCTGAGCGTGCACAGAGCCGAACACGCTGAATAATGCTTTGTTTAACCCTGACAAATAGGACAGATGGCGCTGAATATTTTGCCGTTTTTTTGCTATTGTACGGGGGTTATTGTGTAATCTCTGATTCCATACCTTTGTCCTTTTGTTCAAAGACGAGGATTACGAGACATCTAGAGAGGCTTCCACCATTGTCCATTCATTTTATTTCAGGTCAAAAGTCAGAAAGAACGGGGGATCCAGCCTTGGTTTTGACTTCAGTACCAAACCTCGGGTCACGGCTGAGGTTTTGCAATTGACGGTGCATTTATTTAACACTTTTCTCAATAGAGAAAATGAAAATCCTGGTGCTGTAAAGAGAATCTTGCTCTGGTGGCTTTGTCAAGTCGAGGTTTCTTTGTGCCAGCAGTACTTTTAAGAAAAATGAGTCTGGCAACTCTAAGAAAATAATTCCATCAGGTTGGACAGGAAAAAATGGAAGATTTCCATTGGCAAATGGTTAAATAGCCTTTGTGGGAATAAGAAAGACCACACAGTGGCTAGTCAATGAAGCAAAATCAATCTCTTGCACATTGTCCTCGGGTGAGAACTGTCAACACTCATTTTTTAGACACAGAGTGATAAGCTGATGATTTTTTGTACAGTACTTTCTTGGTATTATCCAAGCTTAGTTCAATGAGTTCATAGGAGGTTTCCATTTTGATAAACTAATGAGTTGTATACATAAACCTGATAAAGCAAGAAAACTTAAGGTTTTGCACACATGCTTTTTGTCTTCATTCAGTAGCTAAACATAATCTCATACGATAGTAACTGGATTTTTCTACATGTAACACCTATGTTTGTTCTTTGTAAGTCATAAATTCTATTAAGTGTGCGGCCTTATGGACCACAGGGTCTGACGAGGATAGGTGAGGTAGGGTGAGGTGCAAGGCTGATTTATTTTTTTAAATGGAGAAATCGTAGCTCAAAATATTTCGTTTCTCTTGAACCTTACAGCTCGAACTGAGTGGAAAACTACAGAGGAAAGTTTCTCAGGAATACGACTTTGAATCGACCCCTGAGATAACAGTACTAAGAGGTCACAAGTTGTCAATTACATGCCTTGTCATATCCCCTGACAACAAGTATATATTTAGTGCTTCTAAAGAATGCTGCATCATCAAATGTAAGTCTTAACAATGCTCACAAGATTAAGTCCCCTCATCATGCACATCCTTGCTTGTTAGAAATAGCCACTTATATTTAGGTATTATTCGGATGCTGCAACAATATCTGCTTTGCCATGTAGATTGTTCTTGTGAGAACTTGTCCTGCTATGAGATGTTTTCCCCTAAACTTCTTATGAAACCGTTTGTGAAATTATACACTGGAATTTTCACAAAATGCAAGTGCTTATTACATACATGTAGCTTTGGCTCCGCCAAGACCATATTTAGGACTTACTCTTTTTTGCAGGGAATATTGAAACAAGGGGTAAGGAGTATATCATTCCAGGTGGGAAGAAAGGAACGGAAGACACACATAAAGGTCACACAACCCACATCCTAGCACTCGCAATCTCAAGTGATGGTCAGTTCTTAGCATCAGGGTGTCGGAGTAAACTTATACACATATGGAATCCCAGCAACGGGGAACTCTTACACACGTTCAGGGGCCACAGGGATGCTGTTTCGGTGAGTAGGAACCTGTGGCTGGTGTTCCTTCAAATATTTCTGTAATTTATTGAATTTACAAATTAAAAATCAGATACAAAGTCTCCTAATTTGGAGCTGCAAAATGGATCATGTGTATTGATTAAATTTGATTTAAACATTGTTTTAGTTTATTTTAATGAGTTGACTGTACATGTACATGTACATGTAGATTAATTGCATTGCTGAATATGTATACGAATGAAGGCTAGTTTTTAAGTGCTTTGGAGCAGCCTGCCTGAAAATGGCTTGAAATGATTATAAGCAATCTTTAGACCATCTGGAAGACCGTGGGATTTTTATGAGTCAGGTTATCCTTCGGTATATGGCCCGTATATTGAGTTATACACTGCCAGTTGTGAACTGGTAGTCTCTGAATAGGGTGTTTTTGCCATCACGTGCAGTTAAGTACCATACCATTTGAATGATTTTGATTCAAACAATTAACAGCATGGGAGGGTCAATTTATGTCCCTAAAAGTTACAGAGTGCTTTGTGGATATCTTGCCGAATCCTTTGCTCAGTATTCTTAAACCTTAACCTCTTTCTCAGTGCTGAACATGTTGTTTTCTCTTCAGGGTTTAACATTTAGGAAAGGAACGCACACGTTATACAGTGCTTCACATGACCGAACAGCCAAAGTATGGAATGTTGATGAGATGGCCTATGTGGAGACATTGTAAGTATTGTAGTCCATTATTGACCTTTAAACAGCAATTCATTTAGAATATTTGGAAAATGACCCAAAATGTTTTTATATGCAGACATGAAGAATATTTTTTATTTTAATTGTTTGATACCTAGACAACAGTTGTTGTTAATTTCTAGTACAAATGAATGCACTAAACTTTTCTCCTTTTTGGTTTCTCAGCTTGACCATTAAAGATTTAAAAACACGGAACAGTCTTGCTTTGCCTGTCACTTTCCTCCCTTTTTTGTGTGAAAAACTGCTTTTGCATGGCTTAAATGTGTGATTTATGAGTGGTAACAACAAAACAAAGATCAGTTAACAATTTTTAATCTGAAATCTTACTTTTTATAAATTTGGTACCAGTACCAATTGCCCCGAGAAATACTGCACGAAAAATGTCCTCCAAAAAGTCTTGTTTTGATTTGCCAAATCAAAATAATATGCATATTGTTAACAAAATCTCTTACAAAACATAAACTGTTGCCCATTGTTTTCACAGGTATGTTGTCTAGTGTGTTTACTGAAATTGAAAGTAAAGCAACAACATATCATAATGCTGGGAATTTTGGGGATTTCCTGAATATTTTTGTTGTTGAGAATATCGTTGTCACAATGAAACCATGACTTGACCAAATAAAGACAACAAACATTCTCATAACATGTTCCGATATTTCTTTCACTCTTTTGCTAATTTTTAAATTTTTTTTCACCGTGAATTGGCCAAACATTGGCTGTAAGCTATGGCCGATATCAGCCATGGCATTCTAGAATTTCGGACTTACCTCTCATTGCTAATGCAATAGTGGTACCCTAACAATCTCTCGTAATCCTTGTTTGGCCCAACAAAAGGACAAAGGTCTGGAATTGGGGTTTACACACCAAAAAAGCGAAAAGGGGAGATATGGAGCTTGAAATTCTAGTGCCCTTAGTCCCTCATTGTTACAGGGCAAACAAAACTTAAACATGGTGAGGGCATGAGAATGTCTGAGCGTGTTTTCACATCTGCCAAGGTCATCCCTGCACATTTTTTTAAAACTCTTCTATCGAGGTCCTGATTGCTTGTTCGAAAAACTTTTTTGCTTGTTTACACATCTTCCAGCAGTAAGTGGTTAAGGGTTAGTTCATTAACACTCAAGGAATTGTCTTATTTTTGCACAAAAAAAAATAAATAAAAAAATCATTTTGTTGAGATAGATTTGGTCATCAGGACAGCATCACAGCCATCGATAGTTTATCTCGAGAAAGAGCGATCACGTCAGGAGGGCGGGATAATTCAATACGAGTATGGAAAATTATTGAAGAGTCACAACTGGTGTACAATACTCAGGGGTAAGTTAGGGGAACCATTAATACTTGCAGGGATGAAAAAGTGTGCTATAAAGGAGTGGGGGGGGTATGAGAAATGAGTAAACCGTCATGTCACTGATGTCAGTACTGTCGTTGCATCGTGCACAAAAAGCTTTATCTGCTTTGTCTGTATGATGTAAGATACAAAGCTTTTTTATACTGAGCAAATTGCACTCAAGATACATCCTGCTGGCATATGACTCGATCATTTTCACCAACCATTACATGCCAGATTTTAAGCTAATTTTACTGAATTCATCTGCATCTGCATCTGTTGAGTACTGTGCAAACTAATATAGAGTATATTCTGCACAGGGGGCAGACGTGGCTCGCAAGGCAACATTACATATTATTTGTTTATTTATTTATTTAGTTATTTATTTATGGAGAGCTCCCCTTGTGAAGTACAATGCATTGCTCCAATTGGCTGTTAAATGAGTTGATTGTGGATGAGCTTCTAATTGTGGGTGGCAGGGTGTTCTATTCTGCAACAGTTCTTAGCAGAAAGGAGTATTTCTAACAGTCCTTGTTGGGTAACAGGTACATTAATAAGAGAGGTGATGTTTGTCTTATTCTCCCTGATAATGCTCTGGTGCAATGATATTTACTGATGTCGATGGCAGCAAGATGTGCGATGCTTTGTAAAGGACTGAGAGATGAGCTGTTAGTCTTCTTTCTTGCAATGACTTCCAACCCATATCTTCAATCATCGAAGAAACAGGACTCCCAGCTGAAATTTCTTTTCACGAATCTTGCAACCTGATTTTGCACTGCCTCCAAAGAATTAACATAAGCCTGAGGCATGGATCCCAGATAGTTGAGCAATATTTGAGTTGTGGGAGGACCAGGGTATTGTATGCAGTTGATTTGACAGGTTGGCTGCAGTGATACAGATCGCGATGTCGAAGACCAAGTGTTTTGTTTTCTTTGGTTGTGGTTTTGACGATGTGATGGTTCCAATAGACCTTATGCATCTGCTGCCATCTTTGAGGTCAAATGCAGCATCAAGCGTGCGCTGTAGTTTTTTGACCTCAGCCAGTTCCTGTGCTAAATGCTCATAGTGACGTCATATGCATAAGGTCTATTGAGTTTGCAATTCAGTTGGACCCCTAGGTAAGTGATCTTCCATTGTTTAAAGAACAGTCCCCCTATTTTGTAAGCAGATCGTATTTGGTTCTTTTTAAGAGTAACTTGCATGGCAAAGCACTTTTTAACATAAAACTTCTTAAACATTAAATTAGCCAGTGGTTTTGCTAGGTGCATAGAGTGTTGATATCTTCTTGAAGGATGTCTGGGTCGTTGGCAGTCATAATCCCCTTTTACATGATACAGTCATCTGCTAGGAATCATACTGTTGAATTTGCATTCATCGGGAGGTGGTTAATGTACAATAGAAACATGGCAGGACCAAGCACCGCCCCTTGGGGAACTCCAGCAGACATAAATCGGAGCTGAACCCATCAATAACTACTTGTTGAGATCTTTTGGTCAAGAATTTGCTCATCCATGTTCGGAGGGATCCAACAATGCCATTGTGCTCAAGTTGTGCCAGCAGCCTTTGGTTAGGAACTGTGTCAAAGGCCTTTCCAAGTCCATTATTATGCAGTCGACTTGGCCTTTTTGGTCACAAGCTTCAGCAAGGTCTTGGGTAGTTGCTGCCAGCTATGTTTCAAGTAACTTACTAACTACAGATGTAAGTGAAACAGGGTGATACTTCGATGGTTCAGAATGGTCACCGCTTTTGAATAAGGGAACAACATTTGCATACAGCCAGTCTGATGGAAGGTTGCCTGTGTTGATGGACTTTTGGTTAAATTTGTTTAAGGATTCGGACATGTTGTCCACATCGGCTTTGTTGTACAGGTAGATTTGATCTATTTCGATACGGCTTTAATCAGAGAGTCAACAACTACAATGTCATGGTTTTGGTAGACTTCGGTAGCCAACCGAGTACCAAGCTTCATGACCACTTGTTTATAGTCAGTGATATTGGCACTGTAATGAGATTTATGACCATTTGTTCATGTTCAGTGTTATTGGCACTGTAATGAGCTTTATGAATGCTAAATATGCAATTTGAAAAAAAATTCTTTATGTACAGGGGTTCTGTAGACTGTGTCAAGTTAATAAATGAGGAGCATTTCATCAGTGGAAGTGACGATGGGTAAGATGGCGTAGTGTTTGTTTCCACATAAAAGTTAATCTAATTCATAAAGTTTGCCTTGCTGTATTCTCCTGCTCGGAAGAAAACAAGCCGGCTTATTTGAACAGTCTTCTCACTACATTCTACTGTACTATTTGTCATTAACATTATCAATAGTCATGTGTCAGGCCTCGAATTAGAAAAAAAAAAGAATTACATGCACCAGTACATGCAATTTAAAAAGCTGACATGCACCATTTAGGTTTAGTGAAATACATTTTTTGAAAAGCACGGTACTGTGTGTTGCAAATGGTGCAACCACTGGGATTGGAGCTGCCTAGACCAGGGTCGGGCTAACACTTATCATTGAGTACTTTGTGAAGTACGACATTCACCGTCAGTGGGCTGCTTCACGGTACTCCAGAAAGACAGATCGTTTGCTGCTGTTTCAGCTTGTTGACAAACAGCTGAGCTAATCAAAAAATGACAAGGGCGATCACCATGCGAGTTATCAATGATTCAAAATAACAAGCGATCGTACAGTACCGCATAAACACCGCACACAAACTCTATGTATGTATACATACACATAGCACACACATGCACTATAGGGGTTAGTGTTAATTGATCGATACCATAACCCCTGGGATTAGTCTTTCCTCAAGATGAAAAGTTGGCAGAGCATTCTACACTGGGTATGAGACGGTAGAATTTAATTGATTGTACTTGTTTGAATCCTGACCAAGGTTACAATTATTTCAACTGTTGTGTGCAACCTGGCAACCGCGCAATCTACCAATCATGCCAGGCTGCAGGGTAGTCTTCCTGCGCTGTCAGTGATTGTTTTTGGCAATTGTGCGATCAGCAGATTGTGCAGGAATAGGTACGCAATCAACTGATAGCATAGGGCTGTCTTCCTGTATGATCTGGCAAATGTTGTGGATTGGTGTTTGGTAGATTCTGTTAAATTCTTATTCTTATTCGGATTAATATTGTGATTATAATTATCGTTTTTATTTATTTTGTATTTTTTTATTTTTTTGGTAGGGGGAGCTCACATTTAATTTAGTTATACACAAAATATCATTGAGCAGTGGGAAAGGATGAGTTTTTATACTTTTAATAAATACTCAAAATGAAAACGTTTATTTTGTCATTTGTCATTTTGTCACAGTTCAATTTCATTATGGAGTGTATTAAAGAAGAAACCAGCAGCTGTTGTAAAAAATGCTCACTCGCCAAAGTATGACAATATCAATAGCAATGTCTCAGAGACGATGGAAAAGGTCATCTCATATGAGGAGAACTGGATCTCATCAGTAGCGGCTCTACAAAGCTCCGATCTGGTGGCTTCCGGTAAGTGTTTTACAGCAGTGAGGAAGCTGATGAGACAGATTCATTATAAGGACATGAGCTTCATGAGATTCTAACAGTATGCCTCTTCTCTTGGAAGAGGTGGTTGTGAGAATAAACCACCTGGGTCTTTTCAGAAGAAAACAAACCATCTTGCTCTTTTTATAAAAGAGAACAAAACATATGGCTCTTTTTCTAAGAGAAGAAACCAACTGGCTCTTTTTTCTAAGAGAAGAAACCAACTGGCTCTTTTTCTAAGAAAAGAAACCAACTGGCTCTTTTTTCTAAGAGAAGAAACCAACTGGCTCTTTTTCTAAGAAAAGAAACCAACTGGCTCTTTTTTCTAAGAGAAGAAACCAACTGGCTCTTTTTTTCTAAGAGAAGAAACCAACTGGCTCTTTTTTCTAAGAGAAGAAACCAACTGGCTCTTTTTTTCTAAGAGAAGAAACCAACTGGCTCTTTTTTCTAAGAGAAGAAACCAACTGGCTCTTTTGTCTAAGAGAAGAAACCAACTGGCTCTTTTTTCCAAGAGAAGAAACCGACTGGCTCTTTTTTCTAAGAGAAGAAACCAACTGGCTCTTTTTTCTAAGAGAAGAAACCAACTGGCTCTTTTGTCTAAGAGAAGAAACCAACTGGCTTTTTTTTCCAAGAGAAGAAACCGACTGGCTCTTTTTTCTGAGAGAAGAAACCAACTGGCTCTTTTTTCTAAGAGAAGAAACCAACTGGCTCTTTTTTCTAAGAGAAGAAACCAACTGGCTCTTTTTTCTAAGAGAAGAAACCGACTGGCTCTTTTTTCTGAGAGAAGAAACCAACTGGCTCTTTTTTCTAAGAGAAGAAACCAACTGGCTCTTTTTTCTGAGAGAAGAAACCAACTGGCTTTTTTTCCTAAGAGAAGAAACCAACTGGCTCTTTTTTCCAAGAGAAGAAACCGACTGGCTCTTTTTTCTGAGAGAAGAAACCAACTGGCTCTTTTGTCTAAGAGAAGAAACCAACTGGCTCTTTTGTCTAAGAGAAGAAACCAACTGGCTCTTTTTCTAAGAGAAGAAACCCACGGCTCTTTTTATGGAAGAGAATAAACCAACTGTTTTTTCTTCAAAGATATCAAATCACCTGGCTCTTTTTAGAATAGAACAATGGAATATTGTGGACGATTTAAACAACCCTCACACAACCTTTGGCCTTTTTCTCAACCTCTGTTGCACCTGTGTTGGCTTCATCAGGTGTTAAAAAGAAGTATTTCTTACACAGTGACTCAATCTGATGAACAGAGCCTTAGCCAAAACTTGAGCCTAAGCCTATGGCAAGTGTTGGAAAAAGGTATTTGCTATGTGGCCTGGTTTATGCTTTATATGAATAGTGAGAGTAAAGCAAATTTCCTTAATAATAATAATAAAAACAATAATACACAGTTCTCATAATATAGTGTTTTATATCGTCGCAAGGGATGCGGGCTAGCATCACTGGACTTAAGTTCTAGTTTTTCTGGTCAGCACAGTGTGGGTTCAAGTCCCAGTAAGGCACTTGTGTTGTGTAATGCAACTCAGTACACTTATTAGTTAGAGAAAGGGTTTGCCCGATGTATGCTGGTTTGGTTGGCTACAGATAGTGCCACAGCACCTTGTAAAAAAGGTACTACATAAAGTTGGTCTCATATTCAAAATTCTGTCTAAAAAATATTGACCGAATATCGGTTATTTTCTTTGCATTGCACAACACATGGGATGTGAAGCTTTTCTTAATGTCCCATAGGAAGGCTGAGCAATTATGGTTAAGTGTCTTGCTCAAGGACACAAGCACCAGGACCAGAACACATTCTGATGAACTACACCAGAACTTGAGTTCATGCTGTAGACCACTCAAGAACAACTGGACTTATGTCACAATGAGAAAACTATGCATAATAATTGTTAGTGTCATGAACATTTTAATTATATTCACTTTCATTTTATGAACCGGGCTGGAGCTGAAGACAAAGTTGAGATTTTAAGGTCTAAAGTATAATTATAAAATGTTTTTGTTTTTGGATCAGCAGGTTCTAAAGATTCCAAGATTCGTTTGTGGCAGTGTTCTGAAGGATTCCGATCACTCATTCCCCTTGCTGGCATTGATGTTGTAAGTGCCCTTTGACTTTCTGACCATTCAATATTATCCACATTGTTTATTTTCTCTCCCCAACGTTTAGTTTTATTTAATTTACTTAAGTGACTTATTTTTTTGAAATCTACATACTCAACCAATGCAGTTGAATGGTTGGTTAACTCACTGGAAACACATAAAGTAATAACCAAAATAGAAATAACTACAGTAATTAACAAGTTGCCCCTGTGAATCTTCCATTTTTTCCTGTCCAGCATGACGGATTATTTTCTTGAAATTGCCGGAATCTTTTTGCTTTAAGAATACCGCTGGCACAAAGAAACCTCGACTTTACAAAGCCAAGAGAACAAAGATTATCTTTCTAGCACCAGGATTTTTGTTTTCTCTATCGAGAAATGTCAAGTACGTGTACCGTAAATAGCAAAACGTCGGCCGTGAGCTACGTTATAGAATTGGTACTAAACCTAGAACCATGGCTGGATCCCTGGTTTACTCTGACTGACATGTACCTCCTTTGAGCCAAAATACATTGAATAAACAATGGTGGAAGTCTGTAGATTTGTCGTAATCCTCTTCTTGGATCAAAAGGACAAAGGTCTGGAATCGGGATGACATAAAAACCATCACACAACAGTAAAAAAATTGGTGAAATATTCCTGACCATGTTTTCTCTTCATGCTCAGCAGTTGAATGTCTTGGCAACCTTAGTTCCCGTATTCCGATTAGAAACAGTTGCATGTTTCAACGTCGCTCGGTGCCATCTGGTTAAGTACTTGATTCCTCAATACCAACAGCATAAATTGTTTCATTATTAAATAATGTCTTAAAAAGTCCATCAAAATTCCTTTACAAAATGTAAATCCCAATTGGATTGCTGCTACCATTTGGCTTGCTGTGTAGGGTGGTGGACACACTCGATAATCATGGGCCGGAGATTCATTCCCCTTGAAGGCACTCACTACGCTTGATGGGGTCATAATGGCTCAGTCTATTGCTATGATGGTTATGCAAGAGTTAATTTTCTATAGAAAGTCATGCTCAATTCCAAACTAGGGGTCTACCATGATTCCTGTTGCCGAAAAATAGTCATTATTCAAAATCACTTTTGAGAAATTAAGAGAATTTGCTGAACTTATGTTTTATGCAGAGATTACTAGAGCGGGTCAAAGGTTGCTCTGATGCACCAATGTGCTCAGGGAAAGCAAGGATAGTGTATGAACACATGACTATTTTGTGTTGTTCCTTTAGGATTATAACTAACAAGTTTCTGTTCATGTTCTGTATTTTCTTGCATGTGTTTATTTTAGGCTGGATTTGTCAATGCGTTGCAGTTTACCAGTGACGGGAGCCTGTTGGTGGCAGGAGTGGGACAGGAGCACCGATTGGGAAGATGGTGGAAACACAAGCAAGCCAAAAACAGCATTGTCATCTTTAGACTCAAGAAGAAGGCTACTGTCAAATCTGTGTAGGGAAGTCTGATGGATGTTATGAAAGAGTCGGAGAGAGCAAATAATCATGCTGTGGATGGGTGGATTTGTTATCCTTGTAAAAGTTAGTCTGCCAAGCTATTCATTATTGCTGGACTATCACCCAAACCCGTTGACCGTCTATGAAAAGTAGATGAGTCTAATCGTGCTGTTATAGTTAAATTGGTTCAAACTGTTCTCTGTCAAGGGCAGAGTCCACCTCAATATTGTCAATTATAACACCCCTTACAAAGATTCTGCCATTTTGATTGGTGTAGAGCACATCACATATGTCTTATTTGTACTAGAAATACGTGAACGTGACCCGGAAAAATAGAACATGGTGGGGATCACCTCGGGAGTCATAGTTTTAACCATAGCACTCGAAGCAGTCAATATTTGTATCCTAAACTAGAGTGATCTACTTTTCATGGTGACGTTTTAACTAGAGATGTTAAGGAGTACTGGAAATCAATCTTAGTTTATGAATACATTTTTTGAGATTTTCTTTATTGACATTATGGTTCAGAACAAGTACTTTCAGAACAAGTACGTTGAGTTCCAATTTTAACCATTGCAGGACTCGCAGGAGCAATTCAGATGAGATTATTTTCAAATGATTTTATTTACTTATCATCAAAGACACTTTTGTTGTACAGGAACTGATAAAAATAAACTGCAGAATAGACAACCATTTGTTTTATAGTTTGCAATGTACATTCTTGTGATTGCCATTATAATAACAAGAAGCAACTGCTATCAAATAAAATGATATATAGCAAACTGAAGCTGAAAATGTTAATGTTATCTTTTGTTTAATATAGCAGACAGATGTTTTGTACTCTGATCATACAATGACACTCTTAAGACATTTCTAAGGGGTTACACCCACAGGACAAAGGACAAGACCCTATTATAATAAGCGTTGCTGCTGCACAGTAGCACTTGCACACCTGCCAAATTTGTTTTACAACACAGTAGCTGTACACTGTAGCAACACAAAATTGGCAGAAATAGGTTGACTGAAGCTCATACTCATACGATTCATGGTATGGCAAAAGATCTGAAAAAGGACATCAGTGTGTTTGGAGATGGTTCAACGGGTGTATGACCGATGAAACCTATAGTCTTTATTTGCCTTCAAGACAACACTGTTGAGATGGTACGTTCATGTGAGGTTAGTATTGATCTTAAATCCGAGGTACTTGCAGGTGGCAGTAACTTTGAGGGGCTATCCATCGAGAGTACTCAAAAAAAGCTAGTGCTTTTGTCGATGTAGTCATAAGCATGTTCATAGATTAATTGGTACCTAGTTTCATCCCACCCATACATCACTACCAGTCAAGGGCTTGAAGGTCAACTGCCTTACAAAGAAAGTGCTAGCTAGGACAACATTTAATAAACTTGGCCTATCATGTTTGTCCATCCCCATTGGGAAATTGGGAACTTTGTAAAGATGAAATGACAACATACCTTTAGAGTAGGAACTCTCAACACCAAAAGAGGTATCGCAGTTACTCTTAAAGAGAAGCCTAATGCTCTCAATAGGCTATTGGGACCATCCCAACTGTAGTGGTGATGGGCCAAGTTTGTTACGCAAGCTATTGGATGAGGTAGTTTTCAAACAGTGAGAGTGGTGACATGCCCCCCCAACCCCCCACCCCCACCTCCCAGGGGAAATTTGAGCTTTTAATACACTTGACATGAACCCCCTTTACTCTGTATACAAATAGCATGACATGGCATGTTTTGTAGGGTGTGTGGTTTGAACTAAAGAGGGAGGGTGTTTGGTTAGGGTTGTTGTTAGGGTTAGGGTTGTTGGTAGGGTTAGGGTTGTTGGTTGGGTTAGGGTTTCTGGTAGGGTTAGGGGTTAAGGTTGTTGTTTAATTTTTAATTTACTGTTGCCCCCTACCCCCATCAGATTATCTTATTTAAAGTATCAAATGGCATTTTAATTTGAGTGATGAAAAGCTGTTTGAAGGATGCAATAAATAAAGTCAAGAAGTTTGATTTTGGTTTACCTGCCCCCAACCCCACCGACCCCCACCCCCCCCCCCCCCCCACCCCCAGATGATGTCGGCCCCTTTTCCCACTTTCCTTCAGGCCCTTTAAAATGTGATTTTTGAGATGACAAATTCTCTCAATAAACTTTACATCTAATTTTTTTTATTTCTCATTACAAGTAGATAGATTATTTTAATATGACTATTAAATGATATTTTAAAGTGAATGATGAAAAGCTCTGTGAAAGATGGAATAGATAAAGTCAAGAAATAAATGTTGCATTTGCTTTGAAGTTTTCGTTCTTAGTTGTACACAAAGTCATTGTATCTTTAGTGGTAGCAATTTTTGTGTTACCTGACGTCAAGTGTATTGCCTAATTAGTGTGTGATATAGATCAGTGTTGTTTTCTCCTTAATGTGAGCAGTAGAATGATGTGTAACTACCTACAAAGAAAGATAAAAAGATAAAATCATTGCATGGATTAATTTTGCAACTCATTCCTTACTATGTTGCGCGTTGGAGGGGTGGGGGTTACATGTATGTGCCCCCACTAAATTTTTTTTAAAAGATGTCTGCTCCCACTTCCAAGGGCCCTTCAGCCCGGGATCCCCCCATCCTCATTTTAGAATTTGAGTTTTGAGATAACAGCTGGTGAATTTTAAACTTTGAATTTCAAGATGACAAATTCCCTTAACAAAGTTATACAATTTTATTTGCTTGGTTGTTGTCATTTAATTTCTTTTACTACTATTGTTTCTCCGTAATTAGACAATTTTTTCTGGTTTTTTTTTGTTGCCCCCACCATATTGTGTTATTAAAACTATTAAACGTTAAATGAAATTTTATCTGGAGTGATGAAAAGCTGTTGGAAAGATGCATTTGATAAAGTAAAGAAGTTTGGTTTTTATTTACGTACCCCCTCCCCTTCAATTCTAGTGTTTTCAGGGAATTGCTTGCAGATAACAAAATGCGGTTTCCATAGCATTGTTTATCGCGCAACCAACAAGGAACGATCCGATGTAAGCTTAACGTGACCTTCCTGTATTTTTTCTGGTTGTTCAAAAGTGACGTCACAGTAACCTGCTGAATAACGTAGGCATGTTAAATTACCCATCCATTAAGCCCCGCCTACTAACGTATTGGCAATCATAGCCTTGACAATGCCACTGAAAGTCCGACAAATGTCCGATACGTTAAAAAAACATTAGAAAAGTAAACAAACCACCGCCATTGTCCTGATACACAACTGTACTTTTGTTTAGCTTTAATTTTTTCGTATTCCTGGTGGTGCAAATACCACAGCAGTGGTCCTTGTACAGTAGTCGTGTAAACGTAGTTTAACAGTGTTTTTGTCCGCATTGTTCTTTTAGCCATTTTCATCACTGTAAGATGCTGGTAGTGGTACCTAATTGTCCTTGATCTTTTAATTCAAAAATAGATTAAATAGAAACTTACGTTTTTTCCTCAAATGAAAGCCCACACTTCTACAAAATTTTAAGACTAAGTTTGCTTAACATGACTGGAAGGCCACGATTTCATGTTTTGAAGCCCGTAAATTTGAATTTTTAATTTTCCGGTTATTTGCCATTTTACGTTTATTAGATTAATATTTCATTCAAATTAGTCTCTCACTCATTGTAATTCGTTGCAGAATGTACAGTCGGTTGGCTACACTTCATACTGGTTAATTACAGATTCACATGTTGAGTACCGCTTGATCAACGTATTTAACGTTTGATCAACGTATTTTGTGTGACTTTACAAACCATGAATGTAAAGTTTGTGTTCTGCAAACGATATATATAGACCTACTTTTATAGATAACTTCATAGCAGTGTTAGCGCAAATAACAACAGCAATAGGCGGATGTTCACTGAAACTGAGATCTGCCACCCTTCCCCCTGAAAGACCGGAACAGATGTGACTTCGATACCGGTCTTCTGGGAAGGGCTTTCAAAAAATAAGTAAGGGGTAATTTGGGAACGGGGCGGGCTGCACTTTATTTGAATTATGGTGTTTGAATTATGGTGTTTGTACCTTAGTGTATATATGTGTCTCTTCAAATTTAACAGCAAATGAACTGGGCTTAAGAAAAACATCCAACCAAATTACCACATTGTTAGCATCTGTAAGAAACCACATTACAAAAGAATTGATCAGGATAAGTTAATGGGGAAAAATATGGTAGTGACTAAAATATTTGTTACTTGAACAAGTATGATTCTATTGTTAATTGTATTGAAAATTGTATCCGTGCTAGAAGAGACTGCAAACACCAGACAGATATTACAAGGAAACAGAGGGAGCTAAAATCCACATTAAAAATTATAGATTCCCAATAGTATGGTTTATGTACCTGGTATGTTAACATATCATGTGTTTTCTCTTTGCGTACCTTCTGTAATGCAGAAATGGAAGGTTAAGTCACTGCATCTGCAATTTAAAAGTAATCGTCACAACGGTGTGCAGTCATCTCGACTCAAATCCATCTCGACTAAATAGTACTAAATAATATCAAATAATACTAAATAATACTAAATAATACTGAATACTAAATAATATCAAATATCAAATAATCCCAAATAATACTAAATAATATTAAATAGTACTAAATAATGGTACATAATATTACATAATACTAACGCTGGTCTTCATGTCAGGTTCTAGGACAAAAACATTCATTGAGATACGTCCCTGCAAGAAACTACAAGTATTTCACCAGTTGCCTGCTGGTTTCCATTGAAGGCCTGATGTATTAAAGAAATCGACAGGTCTGATGGAACCCAGATAGCAAGGTTACGTTGAAACAACGTAGGATTGATTTGTTGGGCCAACATTGTTGTTGCACATTGGCCCGATTTGGTTTTGCTCATTGGGGACCGTTACTACTGATGGCCAATGTTACTAAAAATAACTCCATCTGTAAACCAATTTGCATCATAAAATCAATAAATCTTCAGTCACCATCCAATGAATCAGGAAAAAACAGTATAACCAATCTTTACCATGTGCGGCTGCGATATTTCTGACAATTCTAACATTTTCTCTTATTTCAAATGGCACATTGCCACAACTTTAAAAATTAAACACATAGTACATGTTTTATACATACAAATTGGTTGTCACGTTCACTTGTTATCCTCTTTTTTTCAGAGATAGTTAAGTCCAGAAACTATCATTTTAAGATCCCACAAATCCCTGCAGTTTCTTCAATCTCAATAGGACAGGCACAGTTGTGCACATCAAAATCCCTTTAAAACATGCTAAGAGGCCAAATGGGTGCAAGTCAAATCAGGTTAAAAGGTTTGCAGTTTTGTTATTTATTTTTCTAAAATGACTTTCACAAAGTTAAACCATGCTTATTTTCTTATTTTTAAAGTTTGTTTTTGCTTTTTACTTTCATGAATTCTGTTTCTTTTCTATTTTAATTGTTCTTACTTTTTTAAGTCACAGGACCATATTAAGCTATTTAGCTGATATTTGTATCCTGTTTAAAGATTTTGAAATAAATAAATAAATCATATCGATCAAAACATTCAGATAAGCAATTAACTCTTTTCAGATTCCGTTGAATCTTTGGAACTTCGCAACTGGAACTCTTAAAATATGGTTGCCATCATTATCAATCATCTAATTAGAAACAGGAAATCTAATGTATAAATCTCGAAGTAGGGTTTGTGGTAATACCATTTTATAATCTCCTGAAAAGAATAAGAATGAATATTGCCCATGAAACTTTTTGACAAGCAGTCTAAGCGGTACGAGGCCCTTGCAAGAGTACAAATGCAACTCATGTTAACCTGTAGGCTTTCAAATGATTGAAAAGCAAGAAATTACCAAGTTGTTTGCAGCATTACAACTCGAGATAAACATCGAGGCTGTGCATGGTTGAAATGATGAAATAAGGAAGATTTGCACTGACACCATGCAAATTAAACTTGTTTGACTAGTGGTGGTTTTCAGAAGAGCCAATATACTGTCAAACGTTTTGGTCTATATGCTCTGACCATTACTTTTGGACCAATGAATTTAGTTTTTTTTCACATGCGCAGAATATTTTGAATATTGTAGGTAGAGCACTAAACGTAAAATTTTACCTTGGTCTTATCTACTTACATTATTGACAATAATGTATACATTTTGTACATTACACCACTTTCCTATGTTCTACTAGGAGACTGTA